>OZ029929.1:6655436-6795436 GCA_964023275.1 Norana najaformis
AAATACAATACAATGCAATACAATACAATGTTTTAAAGGAGGCGAGGGGTTTGGGCTTGAGTGCAATGTGTGCATATATGTCTGTTTGTATAATAGCTGTTGACTGGTTAAAGCAGACAGTGTGTATTTAGGTGATAACTTTTGTTCTTTGAAAGAGGAAACTTTCTAAACAAAGAGAAAGGGAAACTATGTTTTTGTTCCATGTAGAGACAGGCTACGTTATTTTGTGCGAAAGAATATATATAGCGTTTTATGAGGCCATAGATGGAATACTGCATATGGGTGTGTCATCTTTGTCTAAAACATGACATAGAACAACCGGATAAAGTATAGAGGACAGCTACTAAAATGATTTGGAGTTATAAAGATCTGAGTTATGAAGAAAGGTTGAAAAGCTAAAAACATTGGAGAAAAGGAAAAC
Organism: Norana najaformis; assembly: GCA_964023275.1. NCBI lineage: Eukaryota > Metazoa > Annelida > Clitellata > Crassiclitellata > Hormogastridae > Norana > Norana najaformis. The sequence continues at coordinate 6,655,858 of OZ029929.1, forward strand.
CAGAGGAGACGTTACTGAAATTTACAAGGGGAGGCAGCGCACTGCAAGAGATTCTCTGAATTAGCACCAAACAAGATTTAAACTATATATTTAAGAAATGGAAAGGAACTTTAGGAAGACATTCTTTAGTGCAAGAGTTGCAGGTCTGTGGAATGGTTTGCATCAGTAGGCACTACTACAGCTCTTTTAAGAAGCTAGAAAGGATTGGCTATTAAGCATTCCCAGTTAATTTGCAGTGGCTCTAACACAGATTATGTCTTTTGAACCACTTAAAACCTGGACTATGAGCATGCTCCCTTATGTGCAGAGTTGAGATCCCCCTGTGCGGGCCATGCGGGGCCAAAGTTACCCTATTCTCATACAATAATAATCCACTGCAAACACGCGCACCCTGAACATGTGAAATGACTCGCATTGTGCCCGCATTGGTTGCACATGTGAAAGCGGTATCTGATGTTTGCAGAGATTGGATGTCGCCGCAACACTGGCAGTCATACATTTAAGAGCCGATGAGCTTTGACTACGGGTATAACAGGGTCTAGGGTTCACCAGCAGCTGGGCAGATTCCATTACATCTGTTGGCAGATGATTCGGTTTGCTTTTTGTCTACCAAAAAATGCGTAAACCACCGATACAGTTTGGCCCATTTCTGGAAGATGGTAGCAAGACTTCCGTGTTTATATATGTTCTGGCTTTTCAGCCTTGAGTTCCGGGTTCAAATCCTGCACATCGTTGGCTGTATTACAAGTTACATGGAATCGATACAAACAAACAGACAAACAAATATGCAGGCAAACATACACACATACGTACGTGGATCTTCTTCTCTAAGTCGATGGGTTCGATCGCATCCCTCCCTATATTTTACCATTGACTTCTATCCGGTGTCATTAAGCTCAATCTGTGCACATTTCCCTCTCACCACTCCCTGACGCCATCTAGCCATTCTGTGTTTGGTCCCCGTCTGATCACTGTGCCATAGGTCATCCACAATACTACTTGTTTGGTCATTAAGGTGTTACCCATCCCGCAAATGTGTCCATATAAATTATGTCTCCTTTCCAGAATTTGCCGCACAATGTTTCGTGCACAATCCACTCGTCTTCGTTAAATCAGAGTTCGTGATCTTCTTTTGCCATCTGATGCGCAAGACATACATACATGCACACATCCATGCATGCATACATACATGAATACATACATTCATACATCCATACATGTATACATACATCCATACTTCCATACATACATCCATACTCGCATCCATACATACATCCATACACGCATCCATATATCCATACATACATGCATCCATATATCCATACATACATGCATCCATACATGCATACAAACATACATAGACATACAGGGTCAAGTGGGGAGTAAGCAGATGCACGGCGCTCTCTTTCATAATCTCAATCTTCTAAATTTTGGCGTCCCCACTGATATTGCAATCTCGGTTTTTAATCTGAATTTATCTTCAGATTTGACGAGGTCGTTTCATGTCTTTTAACTCGTCTTACTGGTGTAAATGTTTAATATTTGCCTTGAATCTGTATCCGCTGAATTAACTCCTAGTTTCCGCGTCTGTCCGCCATCTTAAGCAACATCAATTGCATATATCATCAGCTCTCCTCCTCAGCCTAAGTAGAAGTTAGTAAGTAAAAGTTTGAAAGTCTTGGTTTAATTTCTGACCTTTTTCTGTGTTTCACTCATTCTTAAACCTTGAAGTGTTACATTGATTATAATAAAAACCGGATAGTAGGCCTAATGCCGTACATTAATGCCAGTATTAATTAAGCATACGTCATAACAATAGCGATATTATGACGCAATTAATTATCACGACACCAAACAGCAGGCTGTAGAAAGTTAGCATTTCTGAGGACAACATCAGAGACAACATGTAAAATGTTTTTAACATTCATTTTTACTTTTTTCATACATTTGTTCGTTAACATTGTATAGAACTTTGTAGTCGAAAAGTACACCACGTGTCTGAACAGAAGGCCAGTCGTTGTGAAATGGACACAACAGCAAGAACCTAATATCATTCCTGCCATCAATGTTGAACAAAAGAAATCTTCAAGAAGAAAGCAAAGCCGGTAAGTTGTACCATAATTATTTACCTTGAAACCTCATAGGCCTATTATGCGACAGTGATGACGATGCTGATGCTGATTATAATTAGGTTGATCACAATTACTACGAGTCGAAGTAGACGATCGCTCTATAGGCGATAACCATAACAATACCTGTGAAGTTTTGCCGTAAGCTCATACGCAACAGTTACTGTCACGATTCTAGGAAATTTGATGAACACGCAGGCCCGTAAGTATTAATTTAGTTTTAGATGGGTTGAGGCACAGGAGGTTATATGTCATCAAGGAGGAGTTTTTTGTAACCACGCGAAGATAATCTATAGAGTCGGTGAAACAGTTCGAAGAGAAAGAGATGAATAGTTGAGTGCCATAAGCATAGATGTGAAGGTCATTTGAGGATGCTTTAGTGCATGAACTGAGTGGGGTAATGTACCCAGATCTACTATTTCTTCCTCATGCCTTTCTTTATCTCTGCTTCCAGCCTCCTTCTCTCTCAAATTCTGCAACCTATGCTTAACCGACACGGCGTCAGCTCTTTGGAACAAACTCCCGAAAGACTTCCCCCAGTTCGCTCATCACCTCTTCTAATCTGTCAACATTTCAGAAATTCTCAGCTTGCCCTTTCTCCTGCAGCTTTTCACTCAGTTCTGAAAACTGAACTCTCAAGCTCTCCTATTGTGCACCATCCCATGATCACGATCACCAGCTATTTCCATTATGGCACCCATGATCTCTTCCTAACTTGCCCCCTCCCCCGTCCCCGGATTCTGACCTGGCACCGAAACTGACCAAACTATTTGGCTCTTGAGGACTTAATTCACTCGGGTGAATAAGCTAGTCTCCATGACGCAGCTTTGTTTGTCGTTGAGAAATTTCTGGATTTGCATTACATATACATGCATACATTCACACATGAATGAATATTAAGAGATTAACGTGCCAGACATCAAACAAAATTCGAATCAGAGGCACGGTCAGTCGCTCAGGGGGGGTCAGGCAGTAGCAAAAGAGGGAAACCTAGGTGATAGGTGAGTTGGCAAAATAGAAGGTTTTAAGTTGCCGCTTGAAGCATGAGACTGATGGAGCGGAACGGATAGAGAAAGGAATGTTGTTCCAAATCACAGGCGAGGCCGCACAGAAAGCACCTTCTCCAATAACTTAGCCCAAATAAGGTTGTCGCAGTTTCAGAGGGTCATTAGATCGTGTGCTATGAACAGGAACATGAAAATCAATTAAAGATCGGAGATAGGCAGGTTGCCGGGTATGGAGAAGTTGGTAGGTGATTGTAGCTATTTTAAAATCAATGCGTCTTGAAACCGGGAGCCAGTGAAGTTGTGAGAGAATGCCAGCAGAAGAAAGGTTGCAGTTAGGATGGACAAGGCGTGCTGCCAAGTTCTGTACCCGCTGTAACTTTTGATATTATAACATACATAGGGTCTACATACCTACATGCAAATGGGAGACGTCATCAAGTTTTGGAATTTACACAGAGTTTCAACATTTTTTCATATTTTATTATTAAAACAGCATCATGATGCGGAAAATTCCACAGCAAATAAACAGTCAATAAAATTTTAACGTTCTCTTAGAAAATCGGTGTAACTTCGTCTGGACTATTTTAATACGGCTGACTGGTCGCCTGCGCCAATCCCAAGGCTGAAAAGCATAGTAGCAGAGTCGAACATACCGACAGTAAATAAAATAAGAAGATAGACATAGATCGCATGATGTCAGAAACATATTTGGAATGGATATCACCTAGGTGGTCAAATAAGTCGTGTTTGAAATATGATCGATACGAACGGCTACTGAGCCCATGAAGTTAAGAAAGGAAGGATGAAAGGAAGAAAAAAGGACGGCATGTCGGAGGAAGGGAGGGAGGGAATGAAAGAAGAAAGAAGAAAGAAAGAAAGGAAAGCAGGAGCGAATGAGGGAAGCTGTTAATAGTGCGGATTTCACAAATTGTTCCAAAGTTTCGTTGGCAAAAGCAAGACGCAAATTAAACAAAACAAAACTGCTTATTTGAATAAGTCAGCTCTCGGATGTATACGTTACATAAATCTAAGCCTGAAACGTTTCGAAATAGCAGTACAAAACGTTGCAAATTGTCAATCTATGATTGGCTGGATTCAGGTCAGTTGTACTAAATCGCAGTCTGGAAAATGGGCCTAGTAAGCAGGTCTCAAACTTAACGAAATTGGTGATCAAAAGCGTACAGAACCGGCATGATATAATACAGAACATTTCAACCTTTGTATTTTATCAGTCTACTCGACAGGTTTAAACTGATAAGATCAAATATTCACTTCTTTGGTCAAATGGTCAAAAAGCTAAGATCAGAATTTTAACTTTTTTGAACTGCAGAATGGAAAGGAAAATCTAACCCTAATGTAGAATTTTGCTAACTTGACGGTGTAATTTGATGATGTTTAGTTCTTTTATTTGCGGCTACTGTTTGGCTATAACGCTATAACGCAGGGTAGCATATTTCACGAGAAAGTATAACTTGGAGGAATAAATAAAGCACAGAACTAATACTTAAACTCAAAAGCAAACCTGCCTTAACTAAACAGACTAACACGTGTTTTAGAACGTTATTTTAGCGACACCTATTGGAATTCAGTGGCAGTGAATGCAAGGCGTATTGTCCCAAGCTCATGACTCTCGCATCTAATCGATGCAAATTCGGATCTTCTGAAAGCACAAAGCACAACGTAATGAAACAACGACAATCCATGATGACAACGATAATCACAGTGACAACGACAGCGACGATGACGACGACGACAGCAACGACAATGATGATGATGATATCGACGTGGATGGCTATGGAGAAAGCATAACGTAATGGAACAATGAACAACAATAGGTATAGAAAACAATTTTAGTTACACATCCTTTAGTTATCATCGTTATCACCATGTTGATGGCAATAAGAATATTACTGACGGCTATGAGATGACGATAATGGATTATCGATGGTGATGTTGTTGTTGTTGATGATGACGCTGCTGCTGCTGATGATGATAGGAATAATGATCACGATCATGATGATGATGACCACGAACGATGAATACTCTAACAACATGAACAATGATGGCAATGATGATGAAGACTATGATGAATAGAAAGACGGCGTTGACGATGACTATGATGACGACGACATTCATGATGACTATACCGTGCAAAAGAACTTGGGCGGCAGAGCAACAGAGAGCTCGTGAACCAGCCTCGGAACGTACTTTTCCACAAATGGAAGACACTGCAACAATAGAAACTGCAAAATAGCAGCCTCCTAGGCAATAAGAGATAAGGTAAGATAAGATGAGATGAGGTAAGATGAGATGAGATAAGATAAGATAGGACAGGATGGAACAGGACAGGATAGCATAGAACAGTACAAGACAAGATAAGATAATCAAACACCGATCAGACTACGGGCTCTAAGGTCCTTAATTCTCCATAGTCAATCCTCCAGTCTCTGGAGTCTCATGGACCTCGGCTAGTTCCTTCCAATAGATTTTGATTTCTGAATGAGGTTCAGCCGAGAAGCAACCATCGATTGGTGCCTTTTGCATTCAGATAAGGCGCTAAGCTAGTTACAGAACAGAACAAACCAGAACAGAATAGAATAGAATAGAACAGAACAAATCAGAATAGATTAGATTATATTCCAGCTCCTTCTAGGGATCCTGAAAAGCCTAACGTACCAGTTGCTGTTCCACTGCAGGAGAAAGGGAGTGGCAGAGGGTCTTCAGTGTGGCCTGTATCTTCGCCACAGTGTCGCTCTGATCAAAGTAAGCCTCCATGTATTGCACGAAACTCCTGCAGATGACGCACGGCTCAGAGCCAACAGCGGCTGCAACTGTCATGTAATGTAACGTAATGTAACACAACATTTACAGTGTTAGGTAAAATTAAAGAAACCTAGCTCTAAGTACAAAAGTAAATACTCATCAGCGAGTTTGCTTAAATAAAAGTAAAAGTAGTTTTGTTCCAAATAATACTTTTAAAGTGAAAGTAAAAGTAACGAGGATCAAAGTTACTTACGTTATACGACTTACTATTACAATAACAATATTGCGTCATCATTTTCTATGAATCTGTCACTATTTACTTACCATAACATGAGCCGGAAGTTAATGCAATATGCATTTTCGTGAGATTTTAAAAGGCGCTATCAAAATATCCAGCTACATACATGCCTGTGCCATCTAGCGGAATAGTGTACGATATTCCCAGTTACTTAGCAAGTCTTCGCGTTGTACTAACCGTCCAAAAGGTCAAAGTTCAAAGCGGTGCAGAGTCCAAATTTGGCGCAGATGTCGTGTGGCTGAAGTTGTTGTCGAATGGCATCAATGATTCTCCTTGCGTAATCGTCGACGAACTTGTTGCACGCGGCAACCATGCGTTGAGACGGTAGATGCCCGCAGAGTCCATGCATTGCCTTCACTATTTCTTCCTATGTAGAGTTACAATCGAAATTGTAATTATAACTGTAATCGTAATCATTATTGTAGTAATCGCAATAATGACAATTTTATAGCATTTTGTTGCTGCACTTCTTGTTTCGACACATTTTCATCTCAACGCGAATTTTGTTTGGGCAATTCTTATATCTTCGGATCACTACTGCTATACCGAGTCGGCTTTTTGGATTTATTTCCTGATTTTGCAGATTTTGGTTAGGACCCCAAAAATGTTGTGCACTATTAAATCGCAGCTTCTCCCGTATCGATATGAGGGCAGAATATAGCTATTATCTTGCTCAGTAGACTTGTATAGCGCCAGCTCAGATATCGATCCAGAAGCGCTGCGAAACCGGCCTAAGCTTTCATGGAAATGATACACGTAGTAAAGTTACATTCTGAATAACTGTGAAAGGCAAATGCCTATGTATAAGTGTATAAGTATTATGTGTGTATGTGTGTATGCATGTGTGTGTATGTATTTGTATTTGTATTTGATAACTTATACAGCGCTTCTTACATAACAAACTACTCAAAGGCGCTTCCAGCATGAGAACCCCTGGGAAATAAGAATGTCTTTAAACAACGAGCTGACTGGGCTCTGTCAACAACAGTGACCCTTGCACGAAGCGATAGCGGAAGTTCATTCCATAGAGATGGGCCAAAAGCGCTCTCCTGAGCAAGGGAAGACTTAACATGAGGAACAAATAGATCCAGACGATCTAGAGAACGTAAAGGGCGGGATGAGGAACTAGAATGTGGAGGACGAATAAGATCACAAAGATATTTTGGAGCCTGGCCCATGCGAGCTCTAATTACTAGTGACAATAGTTTAAACTGAATACGAGATTGGATAGGGAGCCAATGAAGTTGCTGAATGATGTAATCAGAGATATGAGAGAAACGAGGAAGACATGCTATTAACCTGGCCAGAATTTAGTACTGATTGAAGGGAAGACAACCAATACTTAGGCAAACCAGCAAGTACAGAGTTGCAGTAATCAATGCGACAGCATATCATGGCATGAATCATAGTAGTAAAGACACAGGAAGAAACAGAACGACTAACAACTCTTAAGCGCCTTAATTGGCAGTAACAAGACCGAGTCAAACTAGAGACATGGTTTGCGAAGGTAAGGTTACAGTCAAGTATAACGCCCAGATTACAAACATTAGACGAAAACATAAAAGAGGGGAAGCTTCAGATAAGCAAGAATAGTCAAGCTGAGCAAGACGGTATTTAGAACCAAACCAGATCAACTGAGTCTTAGCAGGATTAAGGCGAAGATGATTGCAGGACATCCAGTGTTGATTATCATGAGTCAGGGCATCAATCTTTCCAACAAGAGCAAGCTGAGCAGATGGAGGTCCCTGAACATAAGCTTGGACATCATCCGCGTACAAATGACCAACAGCCAAGTGTTTAGCAAAGAGGGAAGGGATATCAGCTGTATATAAAATGTATAAAAGAGGACCAATGACCAAACCCTGAGGAACACCAATATCAACTTTAACCCAGGATGTACGGGAGTCCCCAAGGATAACCATCTGTGTTCGACCACTAAGATAAGAACGAAACCAGTAAAGAGTAGGACCATAGAGGCCAAAAGATAGCTCAAGACGGCGTAACAAAATATCATGACCAACCTTGTCAGAGGCAGCGGAGACATCACAGAGTGCAAGGAGGGTAATGTGAGACTGATCAATGGCTGAATAAATGTCCGAGAGGGCGGACAAAAGAATAGCTTCAGTAGAGTGATGACGCCTAAAACCAGACTGACTAGGAGGCATAAGTCCTGAATCTTCAGGATAGGGTAACAATTGAAGGGAAACAACAAGAGTTTTGGAGGGAAAAGAGAGATTAGAAATAGGGCGATAATTATGAAGGTTATTAGGATCCAGATTAGGCTTTTTAAGAGATAGGAAAATGATTGCCCGCTTTTTTGATTCAGGAAGATGCCCCTCCAGAAGAGATCTATTAAACATGTACAAATAGATATGGTGATAAAACATGTAAAATGTCCAAAATAAGAAACGAAGGAAGAGGATCAAGTTCACATGACTTCGCATTAGATAATCGAATAATCCGACATAGCTCCGACTCCGATATCGGACGAAAGGCATCGAAGACGGATCCAGTAATGGAGAACTGCAGAGGCGGAGACCCAGCAGTAGCTGCACAATGACCCTGAATCTTCTTGGTTTGGAAGGTAAGAGAGTCACTAGCGGTGAATGACGGCGTACCAGACGAACGAGAAGAGCGACCCAATAGACCCGAAATAGATGACCATAGACGCTTTGGGTTCTTTTCGTGACGGGTGACTTTCATCTCCCAGTATTCAGCTTCCTTCCGTCGGTATAGACGATGGAGAGATCTCAGTTGAGCGATCCATTCCGAGCGATGGACAGGGTCCCTTGTGCGACGGAAACGTCGCTCCAAACAACGCGTCCCTATGCGAAGTCGACAGTCACCATCGAACCAGGCAGCGAGAGGATGATGCCTGGATTTGATGAACCGCGGAGGAAGTATCTAATCCAAAAGATCAGTCATAGTAGTCGAGTATAAGTCGAATAGTTCATCAATGAACAACACATCTTGTGTACGGGGATCAGCACAAAGAGGAGTGCTGCGGAGGTCCTCAGCAAACTCCTGCCGATTCAATGATCTCAATCCCCGGGTATGACGTAACGTGTGAATAGGGAGCAGATGTATGTAGCACGTATGAATGCATATATATATGTATTTATATTAATATACATATATATTTATGTGCATGTAAGTATGCATGCATGTATGTATAATTGTATATGTGGGTATACCTCAGTCTTGTTGTTATCGATGGCTGAACGCACGAGGCTGATGATGGTTTCACACATTGTGCATTCAATCGGACCCAGCGCCTCTGATTCTTCGAGCACCGGAAGTGAGTCCTCGTCCAGGATCACAACCGACGTCTTGCACAGTCGGATCATTCGACAAACCTTCGACGGATCCTGTAATGTGATATTAAAGTACATGATTTATATAGGGCCTCTTTGTAAGTAATTTTTAAATCTTTCTATGAGAATATTTCAGTTGAGACAAAAAAGCGATGAGGAGGATTTCTCAAACTTATAAACGACTGAATGCAGTGGATAACAAGCTTTTAAGTAGATAGGAGCTGTATTAATGCACTATACATCCGTGCATACATGCATAGTCAAATACATACTTCAATACCGATATCCGTACAAACATATGTGCATACATACATACATACACTCATAAATACATGGCTACATGTATACATGCATATTATATGCCTACATATATACATACTAACATATACAGCACGATGGGCTATCGGCAACGCGTTTAGTCAAATATCATGCGGTTGCGGGTTCGACTCTGTGTAACGAACCTCGGCAAGTTGTTTGCTCACACTGTGTTTCTGTCACCAAGCAGTATAATTTGGTACCAGCGTAATCTGGGAAGTAAACGGCAAGTCCTGCGATGTACTGGCCCCAGGTCCAGGACCTTCAGATTCGTCCATTGCCGGCTCAAGGGCCATGAGAGGGAGTTGAGCGCCTCCCCTGTGTCTCACGTGTGGGATATGGGATACTTTACATTTATACATACAAACCAATAAAACGTTCTGGCTGTACCTATTGACCATAGCGGCCGATAACTAAACGAAAATCATGAAAAATTCGTAGGGAAAACATTTTGGCTCACCATTAGTCGCACCAAAACATCTAAAACCATCCGAAGTTCGGTCTTCACTAATTTTTCGCACTGGAACAAAGAAGCAAAAGTTTCTTCCACTCACAAAGATACACTTTCATATTGCTTTCTTAAACAAGGCTAACTTTAATACTTGTGACCGTATTAAGATAATTATGCGCAACTGCCTTCTAGGCTCTGCTCCGTTCTACTTAACTTCTTTTTGTAGTCCGGTTTCCTCGTTGCCTGCCCATGCCTCCCTTCGCTCAGCTACCCGTGGTCTCTTGGTAGTCCCTCGCGTCCGCACTACGACTGCTCAGTCCAGGAGCTTTGCCTTTGTTGGTTCTTCCAGCTGGAACTCCCTTCCTCTTGACCTGCGGCTTCAGTTACTTAGTCTCTCTCCTACCCAGTCTGGCAAACGCCTGAAATCCTTTTTGTTTGTTCAAGTCGGGAGCGCCACTGTTTCCTAAGTGGCGCTTTATAAATGTTCGTTTACAATTACAATCGTTTACAATAGGGCCTACGTGTTTGCTAAGACATGGGATGATTTATTGTATTGGTCTATATCGTATGGCATGACATTAGTGAATTTTATATAGCGCTTTAGCAATCTATTGGCCTAGATACCTAGAAGAAGGGTACACCTGAAGCTGTGTTTTGGAAGCTTTTTCTTGAAACGGTGCTGAAAAGCAAATGTTAATAACGCTACTTAGTTGGAAGATTGAGGTTGCGAAGAGTTCAGCAATGCTGAGCGCCGTTAGGATACTCGGAGTGGGCGATGGCCTGTGGAATAACACGCCATTTGTGCCCACTCATCCGTTCATGCCCGGTGAATGAGTGCCAATGCTCAACGACCGTGGCGCTCTTGCCCCTAGGAGTATGCCGGTGCCGCGCACCTGCACTCCAACTCGAGCTAATTGTGTGTTGTCGTGCGTTGGACCTTCCTTATGGAACAGTCTGCCGTTGCATAGACGTGCTGTTGCATTTGACCTCTGTACGGCACACTGTTGTCAAACTGTCTTAAAACGCATTTGTTCAGATCAGTTAGCTAGTCATGTTTGCAGCGATTTTGCGAAGTACTTAAAATGCGCTGTGGAAAGTGTCTTGCTGCATACATGCATACACATTTTGGGAGGTTAAAAAGGTGTGCTTTCACTGGGTTCAGGTGGCCGTGTTTGTGCCTCAGCCAAATTATCTTCGAGCTCGAGACAACGTTTCTGAAAAGATTCAGCAGAGGTTTCTAACATAGGTATTAGGCCTACATGTTGTTAGCTTCGCTGTTGTCTATGCATACATGCGACTTATAGTAATATAATATATTATAATATATTATAATATTATTATATTATAATATATTATAAGTCTTATAAGTCACATACATGAGAGGTTTAACTAAGAATGAAGTCCAAATTAGTGTTTTACGAAATTAAATAGCGCTTAAAATAAAATAAGAAATTTAAGATAAAAAATACGATAAAATATTTACTCACCATTTGCTGAAATGGTTTAAGTCTGGCACACACAAGTTTTCCAATAAGCATTTCGATATAGGTCTAAAAGTTGACATTTAATTTCAGTAAAAGTAACTGGTGAGCAGTCTAATCTAATCTAAGAACTGATATAGAGCCACTATAATAATATTCAAGGCATCAGTCGATGGTCGCTGCTAAGCAAAATCATTGTCCGAGCCAAATTCCATGGTGAGTCCGGGTCGAAAAGCCAAAGAGGAGTCCAGAAGACACAGAGACAGCCTACGGAGGAAATGAGTTCAGGAAGAGGTGAGTTTCAAGTCGAGGTCTGAAGGCCGAAACAGACCTTGCCGAGCGAACATTTGCCAGAAGAGAGTTCCAGAGTCTAGGGCCAGTGACAGGAAAGGCACGCCTGCCAAGAGCTGTTCTTGTCCACGGAATAGTCAGATTTAGACAGCTAGAAGACCTGGTCGAGTAGAGATAAGTCTTGGGAGTCAGTACAGAGTGAAGAGAGTGAGGTTGGCTGAAATGTAGAGTCTTGTATACAATTAGTCCAGTCTTGAACATTTTGCGCTTTTCTATGGGCAACCAATGCAACGATTTAAGATTGGTGATGTATGCTCATATTTTGGAGTTTTAGTGATAGCTCTTGCTGATGTATTTTGAGCTCTTTGAAGCTTCATCAAATTAGGTTTTGAAATGCCAGTAAGAAGCGAGTTGCAATAGTCAAGACGGCTGGAGACTAGGGCATTAGCCAAACAAACCAGGGCAGAGAAGGGAGTGTGGCGCCTAATTCTACGGATATCACGAATGTGGTAATGGGCAGACCTACATACAGCATAGAATTATTAAGTTCATTGAATGACAGGTTGGAGTCAAATACAACACCCAAATTGCGGGATGAACAGTTGCTTTGTTCGACAGAGATGTCTAGATGGACGGAATTCAGAGTCAAATTTAGTCAGGTGCTGTGAGGTTGCAAAAAGGAGAAACTCAGTTTTGTATGAGTTTAAGAGCAATCTATTTTCTACCATCCATGACTGAACATAAAGACGTCAGATAACAGAGTGAGATTGCTGGAAGAAGAGGAATTATCAAAGGAAATGTAGAGTTGAGTATCATCAGCATAAAGATGGTGCTTCAGACCACTTTGACTAAGTAAAACGCCTAGTGGAGTTGTATACACGGAGAAAAGCAAGGGACCAAGAACAGAGCCTTGAGGGACACCTCAGGTGAGTAATATCTGGTCCGACATTGCACCACTGATGTAGACAGATTTAGTACGAAAGGCAAGATATGACTTCAACCAGTTAAGGGCCTGACCTGATATACCAAACCAGTTCTCAAGGCGATGGAGCAATATAGCATGATCGACAGTGTTGTGGGTGGCAGATAGTTCAAGAAGAGCAAGTGCAGTTACTTTGCCATTGTTCTTGGAGCAGATAATGTCACTGTGGACAGAGAGAAGAGCTGTCTCAGTGGAGTGGAATTTGCGATATGCTGACTGAAAAGGGAGGAGTAAGGAGTTTGAAGACATATGTGCCTCCAGTCGACATTTAACAACGCGTTCAAGAAGTTTAGAAATAAAATTCAAGTTTGATTGGTCGGTAGTTTGACATAGTTTCAGCGTCCAAAGACGGTTTCTCAGCAAAGGGTGGACAGTCGCATGAGAGAAACATGATGGGAAGGAGCAGTCAGCAAGCGACCGATTTATTAATGTCAAGATTGTAGTACCAAGCAAGAGAATCAAAAGTAGGCGGGGGTGATCAGGAGATGAAAAGCCATTTGATAATGAAATACCAGAAAATTTTAACCTGATATTGGATATTTTTTCACCAAAGAATTTAATGAAAGCATCGTATGGCGAGGAGGTTTTGGGTAGGATGCATGGTGTTTTCCTGTGAGGTAACTTATTCAGGGCCTGCCAAAGAGACCTCGGGCAAGATGAATTTTCTTAAATTAATGTGTGGGATGGGAGGATTTGACCTTGGAAACTAGATTACGAGCAATTTTACACTGTTCTTTGAAACGCGCACAATAAAAAGGAAGTCGTGAGCGGCACCAAGTGCGTTCAAGTTGGCTACGCAGACGTCGAGCTTCAGGAATTTCAGAATTACGAACCACAACCATCTTGGATTTAAGAGGAATGTGCTTATCAAGAAGTCCGGTTAGAACAGATTGGAGTTGGTGAGAGAGGGCATCTGCAGATAAGTCTGAGTCAGAAGAAGGAAGTGAGGAGCAGATGTCATTTTTGAACGTCTGTATATCTAGTTGATGCCAGGGTCTGAAAGTGATAACAGTGTAATTCGGTGGTGGTTTGGTTGGAAAAGAGATGGAAGCAGCAACGGCAAGATGATCAGAAAGATAAGTTTCCTTAGTTAAGATTTCTTGAATTAAGTTACAATCAGATCTTGTCACTAGGAGATCAAGAGTGTGACCTTTAGCGTGTGTTGGCAAGGTTACTGTGTGTGCGGCTTAAGATCAAAAGAAGTCAAGAGCTCATAAAAGGTAGTAGAAATAGAATTATTTAAATCGACCTGAATGTTAAAGTCACCCTTCATGACTAGTTCAGTAGGAGATGAGATTAAAGCCTCCAAAAACAGCCTGAAATTCTTTAAAGAAGCCCGTTAAAGAAAGTGATGGATGTCGATATATATTTAAGAGTGTAATGTGCTTGTTGCCCGAGTTTAGAATGGCAAGAGACGTTGCAGAAGGTATAGGGAGGACAGATCTGGACAAAGGTAAGAAGAATTTGTAAAGAAAAGCTAATCCACCACCACTCCTACTCGGTCGTGGTCTTGTAGCAGTGAAAAATAAAAGGGGAGTTATGCCTGAAAGGAAGGACTGAGTGTCATCAGGACGTACCCAAGTTTCATTAAGTGCCATAATACGAATTTGTTGCTCAATGAGAAAATTTGTCAAAGAATGGGCTTTAGAACGTATAGAGGCAAGGTTCAGATGGCAAAGGTTGAAGGCTTTTAGGAGCGATGGGCCAGGGTTCAACCCAATATTACTAGCAAGAAGTAGGAGAATAAGGATATGCACTTGTATACCACTGCGTTTTTTCGACGATAAGAGCGACTTTTTGCCATACAAGACAGTTCAGTCTTGGAAGAGAATCAGTTTGGCAGTGAACAGCAGTCGAGAAGAGGGAAAACAACAGAAGGAAAAAAGCTCCATTAGGATGTTTGAAAAGTTGATGAGGATGACAAAAGACCGGTAGCTGACTAACAAAAGGTACAGAGACAATGCATAACCGACAGGCGAGAATAGTCAGTAACATGAGGTATAGCACAAATCTCGGGGAGGTTGCCAATGGGGCAATTGTTGACCAGAAACAATAAATAAAGCAAAAACACCACAGTGAGCTTTAAACAAAGACGGGGTGTATTGAGGAGAGAATAAGGACTTCGGCTAGGGCAACTCACTAGCACAAGAAAACCTAACAGATTAGTGTGGTCATAAAATTATGAAATACAGCCTTAGAGAATGGAGGAAAGCTCACTGGGTGAATCCGTTAATTTAGTGTCAGCCGTGTACATGAATGTTATTGCCAAAGCGCTTAAATCTGCTTAAATTCGTGACGTCACTTAGTATAATATGACATAGGACTTCATATTAATAATAAATTTAATAATAATAATAATAATAATAATAATAACGATAATAATAATAATAATAATAATAATACTTTGCCAAATGTTAAGTGGGCCTCTGAGAATTGAAAAAGTAGAACATAATGACTAATCATCTTCCTTAGAGATGAGAAGTTTCTCCAAAAGCAAACCCTTTTCTTAAACTCTCTCATCAGCATCGTTATTGTCACGTTCCATTTCGTCATCACCATCGTCATCTTCATCATCATTACCATCGTCCTCATTAGAGACATCGTCAATATCATCAGCAATAAAAATCCATTTATTTTTAAAAGGTTGAAACATTTAAAAAAACTAAATAATTGTTTGTTGGCACCAGCACCACAATAATGTAGTGTGTTGCAGTGTATTGTCACCACTACTAAAGTAGTGTGGTGCAAATCTAGAGCGATGCAAAATGTAGCGTTGTATTGCTACTTCCGAAATTCATTATCGTCGTTTGGATGTCTTACCCTCACAGTTTCGCTCTTCAAAAAGGACTGAATATACTGCACTGCCTGCTTGCAAGTTTCACATGCCTTCGTTTCACCCTCCTGTGACAGAAAACCGAGAATCACTCAATCCAAGTTTAATTTAGTTTCCTCTTATTAACCTCTCTCTCCTTCTGGCTGGAATTAATCCCTCCTAACCTACTACTGGCCTGCTATTAACCTACTATTGACCTACTATTAACCTATTATTGACGTACTATTGACCTTCTATTGACCTACTATTGACCTACTATTAACCTACTATTGACCTACTATTGACCTACTAATGACCTACTATTGACCTACTAGAGTGTATTAGCGTTGAAATCGCATGCCATTGGCCTCGCAAGGCTTTTCTCTGTTACAGGATGCCAAGCTGCCAGAGGCATCGATAACTTAGCTGATATTCATTCGTTGAGTACCGTAATTCATTTCTGAATTACGGCAATAAATTCTATTTTTATTGCCAACCCAGCCAGCATGCCTATAATGTTTGCTGGGACCAATAGAGGACATTTCAGGGTCCGTAAGGTAGTATGAGTCCCATATAAGAATATGAATTTCATAATGGAATATGGGCCCCATATGGACACGCAACCAGGGAAGTGGCCTATTACAAGTAGTTCATATGGCAGGCGTAGAATTGTTTAGTTGTCTGTAACAGAACCTCGCATTATTTTACGTCGTTCACACCATCATCTGTTGGGATCACTACAGGCGTCCACTGAACACAAATCGATTAAGTACGTTCAGAATAGTTCCATTCCGAGAGAAATCCCACAGGTCAGGCAGATAGACAGGCAGACGGTTATGATGGATGGTGCTCAGAGCTGAAGCGGCGAGGGACACAAGGAGAAGAGTCGGAGTGAGGATTTGATTTGTGAAAAGTTCTGGACAAATGTTTACGGACCACTGAACAATGGTGCTGCTTTTCTTTGTGTTTGTCAAACCTTTACTGTGGCCTTAGCGTGACCCCGTCTAGGGAACATTCATCCGCGCCTCAGATTCATGTTTACTGACTTCGCATGTTACAAGTGCTTGAAATAAATAGATAAATACTGTTTTCGTTGTGTTTGGGCTTTCAAAAAGATTGGACTTTCGTTTGTCAGCAAAACAAGCAGTTACTTGGAATGGTCAACAGTAAAATTGACTGACTTTAGTTTCATTTGGGATGAATAGCTTCGTCCAGCTGATCGAATCCAGTTCAATTTCAGAATGCGAATTCTTACACATCCTCATTAACCGGCAGGCCTGATTAGCATCCTGGAAAAAACAGAACATGCAATATACAGTGTCCACCAGTTGATTGCTGGATATTTGAAGTAATTTATACATCATCACCGCCATCAATCATCGTCATCATCATTATCACCTATTCTAAAGACTTCTATAGTGCCGTAATCATAACAGACAAGAAATCAATTGGTGGTCTCTTAAAGTAATGCCAAATTCCATAATCGCAGTCGTTTGGAAAGCTCCAATCAAGTTCTCAAATATCTGAGAGTCTATAGAACAGAGACACTGGCGGACAAGCTATCCGAGAAAGATGAGGTCTGACTGCGGACCTAAGAGACATAACATCACAGGCGAAGTGGAGAAGAAACAGGCAGTTCATTCCAAACTCTCGGCAACCGATAACGTCCTTGAAATCGTTTGTCTTGGTTCCACTCATAGTAAGTCAAAGTGACCGGTGATTAAACACAATGCCAATGAGTCTGAAGAGATGAACAAGGCAAATTAGTTATTATTATTATTCACACCATCGTCTGGATTATTATTGTTATTATTATTATTATCATCATCATCACCATCATCATCATCATCATCATCATCACAATATCATCTTCTTCTTCTTCATGTAACTACTATGGACAAGTTGTTGGTGCGCAATTGTCTTGCGCCTATATTTCAGATTCATTGACCTGGCGCGTGTAATACATGTAATAAAAAGAATTAAATAAATAAATAAATAAAATTTTAAAAAATACCACCAACACCATCATCGTCATTATTTTAGCCATGCCACCACTCATCATTGTCTGAACCATTTCTCTATACTCTCCATTCTCATCATCATCGGCATTAATACATCCTAAGCCTCTTCGGCCGAGTGCAACACTCGTATCAACATCTTGGACATTATCAGCCAACGTCTCAATCGTCACAGTGACCTGATCTAATCTGATCTTATGACCACCGTTTTCGATCTCTCCTTCTAATCACCTTCTTTATCATCGTCATCTATCATTCATGTTTCTCATTTTCTTCTTCCTTCTCTTCCTCATATTCATCGCAATTAATGTTGATAATATTCGTGGTGTTATTTGTGATTATCCCGTTGATGTTGTTATCAGATAACGCGAAGCTGTCTACTCAGATGTAACCTAGAAACCACAGTGGATCCATTAGACCAGACTACTTCACTTACTAAGAATTCTGCAGCAAACTTAAGGAGAGATGGCAAATAAGCCTTTACTGCGTCCTCACACTGAAACACAGCAACAGAAAGTGTCACTTAATTGATACTTTAGTTGCAACTGTAATCAATAATTCATGTAGCGGCACCTCAAAAGAAACTGTTCAGAATCTCTCTCTGTATATAATAACCGTAATGATGCAAAATATCATTAAGAACAGAAAATGTTCAGCAGTTTGCAAGCAATGTTCAGATGGCCAGAAAAGCCACCAGTGGTTGGCTCTCGCAGTCACTCGCAGCCCAATCACTGGATTAAAATAATGGTTCTATATAAATGCAAACAAAAAGTATTAAATAAAATCGAACAGAGAACGATATAAAATACAGCGGAAGTTGCTGAAAATATCGGGAAATTTAATAGCCACAGTAATTATATATACATATATATATGTAGATCTCCGAATTACTAAGCGCCACAAAAGAGCTGCGTCAGAGAGACTAGTTTTTGACCGGCGCTATATGAAATCAAGTCCGCAAGATCCAGGTTGTTTTGGTCAGTTAAGGTGCCAGGTGAGACACCGGATATAATTCTGATCTAATCTGGGTGTTCCATAGGAGCTGAAATTCTTTGTCTAAGCACATACTACGTTGTCAGATTTTGTTATCTCGTTGCACTGCTGTTGTTATTTGTGTGCTTCAACCGAAAGATCCCTAGACCCGCAGACAACGCCTCTTAGTTCTACAGCTTGCCTGAGGTGCGCAAGTAACTAACGTTTACCCTACGTTACGTTACTTTAAATCCACAATAAAGAACTAAGAACGTAAACAATCGAACGCTTTAAGTACCATAGCTGGAGCTAAGGCGTACAAGTTTTCGAAGGTTGCCAAAGTCTGTTCCCGGTAGTGATAAAGGTATGAATTTATCTGTAATTTGTGGGGGAACAGGCATGCATGTGCCTGTTTTCCGTGACTTTTATATAGATAGGTGTGCATTTACTTGTTTTTGTAAGTGCTACAGTGTGAATTTACCTGTATTCGCTGGATACAATTAAGGTGTGAAATTACCTGTTTCCGGAATTTTCCGAGGTGTGGACAGACCTTTTCAACTATGATATCACTAATGAACGGCTGTGGAAACAGAACAAACGAGAAACTTGAAGTTCAGACTCCTTTGAATCATCAAACACAGCTCGAACTATTGGATAATCATGTGACAAGTCCAATAAGACTTTAACAGATCTTATATAAGGCCTTATGTAAATATCTAGATACATATGTATGCATGAATGTATTTATGTATATATGTATGTATGTAATTGTAATCACGACAATTTATACAGCATCGTCAGTAGCAAGCTACTCCAAGGGTGCTTTACAATGTCCAATGTCGGCGCGACCAAGAGTCCAACAATAAATGATAAATGAACGATGTACACATTTATATGTGTATTTATGTAGCCTATGCATGTATGGTTTGTGTAAGAATGCATGTATGTGTGCATGTATGTATGGACGTACCTAGGCAATTTATAGCGCTTTTTAGAACCTCATAAAAGCGCTTCTCCCCAGCATAACTGATGTTAGAGTTTTAATAGGACGACAGGTTCTTCTGTATACGAAAAAGATGATTGCGTAGAAGGAAAATGACAGTTGATAGCTGACAAGTATGGGACCAATTTCGCTGGAGATAAGTAATGACACCGGGTGTAGCCAGGGATGTAGTCTCGGGTTCGATGTCTCGGTCTCGAGACGTACCTAACGTCTTGCAATGCTACACCCAGGGCAGCCCAAGAGACCTTCTGAAGTTCAGGAGGAGTTCAGAACTCCTTGGCTGAAGCCATAACTCGTATGTCGAAATATGAAATATGAGCTTATAACCTCTGTGCTTAAATATGTAGATAGCGCAACTGTATTCCAGACTGTGTTATGTGGATTGCTGATATTTATATTGGTTTCCTGTTCAGCAAATGATTTATTGCAAACTGGGGCTTATGGTTCATAAAACCCTGAATTCTGGCCAACCACAACACTTAAAATCTGTCCTCATTTTCTAGATTTATCATTATTCAACCAGGTCATCTGATTGTGTTTCTCTGGTCGTACCTAAGACTAGAACTGTTCTTGATGGACGAGCTTTTTGGTTTGCTAGGTCCAGATTTTGGAACTCTCTCCCTATATCTGCTCATTCTGCTCAGTCGCTTGTGCCACTTAATTCTCAACTTAAGACTTAACCTTTTCAAATTGTACATCCACCATGGGCTGCCTCTCTGTCTTGTGGACAGACCTTTCGGATACTGATGTGATTGCGACTTGACTTTGGTGGGCCATCGGTTTATGCCTCACACATTAGATATCGACGCGATAGAAGTTACTAATTACAAATTTATAATAATAACGCTCCGCACGGTTACACTCGTCGGCTAATCTTTTCAAATCTGATCTTATCTAATATGAGCTTAACTTAGCTAATCAGAGCTAATCTAATCCATTCTATTATAATCTATTCCAATATACTCTAATCTAGTACATTTATACTGCTCTATTTACAAATTTGCCTGTTTTGTTCTTACCGGAGTTTCGGTCTTGAGAATGTCCTTAAGTGATGCGAAAAAAGTGTTGCAGTCCTTGCAGGGGTCCGGCTGCCGAACTTCATCCGTCTGACTAGGTTGCTGGAACAAGATTCGAATGATTAGCATCAAACGATTGGTTCCAATAAATCCATGGCTAAGTGATTGATTCACTGTCCAACTGATATGAATGAATGAATCAATCAATGAATCAATCATTCAATGAGCTCGTGACATTCACTCGTACATTATTCATTTATCCAGTTAGTCAATGAATCAGACAGTCAAAGAAGCGTTTCTAATTTTCCACGAAAAGCTGCTGATTATAGGAGCATTTTTCAGGCGAAACCCACCTCAAGAACTAGATTTTCAGTTCGGAAAGAAGCCAACCCTTCCCAGTTGATGGAACTTAGATCGATCTCCAAAGGTTCTTCGAGGTTTTTGATCTGCGGCTTTGGACACATTTGAATTGACTGACAGACCTTGGTTGGATCCTAAGACGACAGACAAGACAGAAACTGGTCACGCACTACACTGGGCAATTCTAATAAAATGCTAATTGATGCGATGAATGCGATGAAGTGATGTTTATGATTGATATGACAGTATATATCGGGCCTCCAATACATTATGAAAAACAAACAGTCATTGACTGCACTTAGACAGATATGGATCGAATGAAATGACTTCTTTAGCGCCGTAATCACAACGCAAACTTCTAGCTCAGTTATTTTATTCGTTCTCGTTTTCATTAGTGACTTATCCAGAAACTCAATGAAGTTTACTTGTTTCGTTTCAGCCCCGCTTAATGCCCTTGCTTCCACGCCTGACGATATCGCCGGTTAATGAACAGTACATTATGGACATCTGAATTGTTACAACTGAAAGTTCATATGCTACTGTTGGCTTGTCAATAGGACAAACCTGAGGGGTCATTACACGCCCACTTAATTCATGGTCGTCCCCGCTTTTAGCGATTCTCCTGGTGTTCGCATTTTACCTACTTTAGATGTGTTAAGCTGTCTGTTTATTGATATATCTGCATTTGTAAGCATATATTGGCCAGCCTACAAATACCGGTTGACGCCTTGTGCATTGATAATTATTTCAGGCGCATTAGAAGTTACTAATAGTTGCTATTAATTACATATATATCTATATACGTTTAGATAGGAATGTGTCAGCATCATAGGGTATAAAATTATTAATGTTAAGCCTTATGGAAAGTTGTATACTGCATTACAGAACTTTAGGGAACTTTAGCAGAGAACCAGTTAAAGAACTTTGAAATTAGCGGTTGACTGTGTCGTTCGGTAAGAAGCAGACGATATTTCATGAAGCGTGGCAAAGTGCAATGCAATTTTCTTCAGTTGTACGGGATCTGCTGAAACAAGTGGCTTCGCATGGAAAGTTACTGTTAACTCCGAATAGATGGAAACTGGCAATGTGATCGGCAGTTCACTCGATTCGTTATATTATCAAACGATTAGTTGGGTCTCCATTGTCGTTAAATCAGACGTTGGTAGTTTAATCGATCAAAGCATGCGAAACTTTGGAATGAATATCGTTAGCGGCCTGTCCAAGTTTGATAGTGGAGACATTGCTATTCAGAGGCTGTCATAGTTCTGGATTGTGACTGGCTTGAGTTAAATGAACTCGGAAAGCGAAAGACGGTGTTCGACATCAGAGTCGAGAAAACCAGCAAAACTCTGAAGTGAAAGAAAAAGATTCTGATGGGACGAAGTGCGGGAATAGCCGGACGTTCGTGGGAGACCATCACAGTCGGAAATCCTACTGAAGAACAAGCAGAAAGGAAATCCACTCGTCGAGAGGGTCTATTGCTAAAGCCTAACAAGTCAAACGATAATGTGCATGCACGAGCATGCCAAAGAGGGAGATCTTTCAGATTAAGTAAACATCAAACTCTTAATTCGATGTGCCTGAGGTAAGTTTGCTTAAGAATAAGCTTGAGTATTTGTATAATGATAAATAGATTTCATTGACTAATTGGTAGAAGGTGACTTGTTTGCATTGTGGGTATTAAATATATCTATATAACTTAAATAGCTAGTCTTTATTAGCCCATTTATAAATATGATCTATTAATATATCTTCAACATAGTATTCAAAAGAGTTAGGACAGCTTAAGTACTGCCAGACATCACACTGTAACACAATTAGTTTCTTGGTGGCTCGACCATTGTGCAAGCTTATGAGCTAATTTTTAATGAATGCTAAGCAAGCAGGTTAATTTTTACTTGACGAGATTTGTCAACAATCTCCCACTTACGAGGCGGACTTTGAGTCAGCTGAGATAAGCTACTCGTCTTAGACCCTTCAACCTGTCGGACTTTGCTTTTGAAGTGCTTATCAGCTGATTTTGTGAATCCGTTTGTTTGGGGCACGTGGGGTCGAGGCCCGGGAGAGTAAGCTTTTGATTTCAGGTATGAACGAGTGCAGTCTGTGATTGTATGGGGTTGGTATGGAATTCATGGAGCGAGCGCAGGATGGTTGATGCGTCTGCTTGGGGTGTGTGTGTGGAAGTGACCGTGCCGATTCGTGGTGCAGTCCAGTGTAGGCAATTTACGTAGATAGGTGTCTGATGTTAATGTTCCAGTAATACTGTGTTAAAGTCGATTTGCAAATAGCGTTACATTTTACAAAGAAAGAGCTTTGTGTTATCGGTAGATATCGGTCACTTTTACAACGTTACTGCATTTATAAGAAAGGCGTTATACAAATTTTGAAAACATTTTTAAGTTAAACTAAATGACATCAGTGTATACTTACCAAGAAGCCTGCGGTAATGTTGATAGCAGCTGGTAGATAGTTCGACACCACATCAACGCACTTCAACAGAATAACACATTCCACAGTTAGATTGGGGACCGAGAATAAATTTGACCATTCGCTGGTCAAACTCTGCATCTGAGGAGGATGCTTACTCTTCAGATCAGTAACTATGACCTATATATTCTCTTCGTTAGTCAAGACTTACTTGTTTAAATTAACTGGCAGCCATGTTCACAGCGCTTTTGAGAGGTTCTTAAAATGCGCTGTATAAAAGATTAGATACATACATACATACATACATACATATATTATGTTCTTCAGACCAATAAATGTGCCACAAATATTGGGGCTACTCTTCAGACCGACAGACATGCCTTAAGTATAATTTCCAAACCAACTTGGAATTGACTGGTTAGCGGCTATGCGTTTGGGTGTCATCGACTGATTGTCTTGAGCCATATTCTATCGATCCAGTCAGATCAGAACATCTTAGCTTAGATCATATAAGATCATTTGAGACTAGATTATACTAGTTTGGACGAAGAAGACTAAAGTAGACTAGACCAGAATCGACCAGACTAAACTAGGCGAGAACAGACTAAGCTAGACTGGTTTGAAATGGATCGGATCAGATTAAGTCAAATCAAATCAGATTATATTAGCGAATCTAATATAATCTATGATATAAGAGATCGGAATGGTATGCTACGGTAGTGCGACCCAGTGTGAGCGGCGATATGCTTTATTAGGCTTTGGAAAAAGGGTTTTACTCCTTGTATATAAGAAACATTCAATGGAAATTGCAAATACTGCAAAACACAGCAGATAGTAAACGCCAACAGTTTCAAACATTACTCTGAGGAATGTTTCTTTAAATACCGCTGTATAATAGAGTGGTCGTAATGACAATTAAAGAAGCATTTTAAAAAGTTTTATTGTTTACTATTATTTGCTATTATTTGTGACTTAATTTATTACTATTGCTATAGCTGATGCTGCTATTACTCAATGAGAGATATGTTGTGGAGTGGAAAAATCTTCAAGGACACATTTTCTTTTGAAGTAGTAATCATAGTTACAAACAACTCACCTCAGATTCAGATTTACTGATTCGCCTATAAGAAATTTGGTAATTGCTCACTCACCAGTTTCTTGTAGGGACCCAAATGAGGGCAGACTTGATCCACGATTACGTCTGTAACCAAGGGCTAGCGAAAGAGAAAAATAAGAAACTTACAACAAAAACTAATATGACAGCTTTGATGGCATCCCGAAACAGGTTTACAATCCGGTCAGTTCCAAAAGTTAGTTAGTAATTCATACACTTCATGTAGCGCTTTTAAGTATCTCACAGAAGCGCCGCCTGTGCAAGGTTAAATTATTTAATGTAAATAAGAAAAAAGATCGTCATTAAATAAACAATGATGATGCTGATGAGTTCTCTGCCCGAAGGCAGGTCCATTGGCTTTATGCCACCTGGGGATGAGATGAGTGAGGTGGTTTCCTGTTGCCTTCCTCACAGACAATTGTGAGTGAGCAACTTGTCCAAGGTCGCTACGCAGTGGCTTGAGGTAGATTCGAACCCGCGACCCTCAGGTTACGAGGCACCGACCATACCACTACACCACCACAATACTCAGATGATTAGTAGGGTCATCAATGGCGAGCCTCGCACACACGAAGAACCCAGCCGACGTAGTCCCATTCAGGGTGACAGTTGACACAATGCTCAGACATGTTCCTGGAGCAATTTGCGTCGAAGGTGACGAACGACGACAGGCTATGGTGTTCACGGTACACGAAAACACCACCGTCCGGCAGTCCTTCGTTGATGGTAGAAGATGGAGCGTCCCGAAATCTCCCGAGCTAGACGGGCATTCGTGGACGCTCTCACCCGTCGTCGTTCTACGACTTCGACGCTACTCAGATCACGAACTCTGGACAAGTTGTCATCCGTCAACTGGGAATGGAAAACTGTTGCTTGGGGCTCGGCGTTTGTGCGCGAGCCTGTATATCGGTGGCATACCTAGTTATCTGAACATTGCTTGCTAAGTGACGAAATATTTGTTCTTACTGACGCTTAACACCATTTAGGCTAGCCCAGGTAGCACCTTTGTGAGGTGCTTAAAAGGCGCTATATCAAGTTCTTTGATACATACATTAGCTTCTACCCATTCGTCTTTCCACGCCGAAATAACTGTCATGTACGGCGTGCCCAACCATATTGGGCGTCTCCAGAACAGGCGTACGAAGTAGAGTTTCTTTGAAGTAGCTCTGTATAAATACCCGATTCGCATTACATCAAATTCTAGCTATCTTTCTTAAAGCTGATTGCATCAGTGTTACGGCAGCGACTACAGCATTTCTCCCCCACTAGTTTTTCTTTCTGGAGCAGTCTGGAAATTTGAAGTGTTCCGGCAGATGCACAAAACTCTCAGCTGCAAATAAGATGCGCCGTTTTAGAGTTAACAGATGACCATGTTTCAGAGCTTTTGAGAGGCAACTAAAGGCGCTATATAAGTATCCATATACGTGTGTACATAAATGGGAATCTGAAAAAAACTTAAGTCTGAATTTGCGAGATTTATTCTTACTGGCGTTGCCCCAGTTATAAGGTTCTTCAGAGATACGAAAAATCTTTTGCAGTCGTTGCACAAAGGGTCATCCGCCACCCTCAGTTGCTGCAACAACAAATTTACGATTAGCTTGAAACTGAATAGCTCGGCTAAGAGGTTACTTATTAACAAACCGACAAAAGAAAACAATGATGCTCACTTGATGACTTGATTGCATCAAATGAAGGATGCAACAATGGAAGGAAGGATGGATGGATAGATGGATGGATAGATAGATGGATGGATAGATGGATGGATGATGGATTGATGGATAAATAGTTGGATGACGGATGATGGATGGATGGTTGAATGGATTGATTGATGGATGGATGGAGGATGCGTGGATGAATGGATGGACAAACAAATGACTAACTTACTGAATGAATTAACGAATGAAAGGATGAACTGACGAAAGAACAAAAAGAACGAACGATTTTTATTTATTTAATGAATTATAAAATTATTTATTAAAATATTTATCGACTTTCAACTCATAGACTATCAATATAGTGTAATCGGTGGTAAACACAAACTCTGAACTACTTACTTCCGGTATTTCCTCGGGAGCGAAAGCCACTTTGGGGAGATCTTCTTCAAATGGAAGTCCTTTACAGACATCAAGAAGGCTGCAGACCACCTGTGGTTCCTGAGAACAAGAAATAGAATTTTGGCCAAGGATTCACAAAGGTCGCAGTCTGAACATTACTTGTCGGGTGGCGGCGACCCTAGCCAAATTCTACGCCTACAGCCATCCACCTCACTACCTCGACTAATTTTTGGCACAGTGGCCTTTTTTCTCACTATCTTTATCCATAGCAGTATCTATGCCTCCAAGAAGAATTCAAGATGGGCCGCTTTCTTAGGAGGGACACCACTGCAAAGCTATCTATCAGGATCCGATGTTGACTCTTCCACACTGAGCAACTTCCTGAGAACAGCCTATTCTCAGAACAGGGTTCGTTCTTTTATCGGCAATAGTCGTTCCTCTGTGGATGCCTTCTATGCTAAGGGCCTTTTCTTCACCACCATTCTGCGTCTCACAAAGACAAGACCGTATACGCCACTTATCTGAGACACAGTCGTTCTGTTCTGAGACATATAAGTTCCATGACGAGTCTGTCAGTTATATCGCGTCAGATATTTGCATCAGACTCATACATATTCTAACTATATTTTGCGTCAGGGTTATATATCATATCTCTTCTTTCAGACCACTTTATGGGCGTAGACTCTCGTAGTCTTCTCAACCGTTGTATCTTCTTACAATTTGTATTCAGACCGTATTGCTAACCTTGCAAGAGTGCGGGCAACACGAAATGGGTATGAGTCTAGCCGGTTTCTGAATAGACAGTGGGACTTACGGTCGCGACTTAGCCGAAAGCACACTAACCAGCCTTATCTCACTTGGCACTCGAATCCTTGGCGAAATCTCCCATAGCATAAATCCCGTTTAACGCACCTCATTATGTGAACTCAGAACTACCAGGACTAGGACCAGCTACGAGGCAGATTCATTCCCCAATGGTATCAGCTTATCGGATTCACGAATCCAGCAAAGGATTTGCGGAAATGGATTATTCTCAAGTTGTCCTCAGTTTCCAGGTTACCCTCTCGTCTGTACATATTTCGTAATCTACCTCAACACGGATTTTCACTTGATGAGGCTACTAGAAAAACAAAAATACATATTTATTGTTATGTTATTATTCTCGCAAATAATAATAACAGTAATAGTAATAGTAATAAACATTGCAAACTGCGATTCTTCAAAAAGGCCAAATATCACCAGATTTTCATCTCAACACTATGGTGGAACATTGGTGTGCACTCACCATGACTCCACAACCTAGTACTCATCTCTGGCAGAAACAATCCCAGTGGGATAAACCTCTATACGAAATATCGAAAACTACACTTATTACCAATAATAACGACGCGTACCACCAGG
Organism: Norana najaformis; assembly: GCA_964023275.1. Lineage (NCBI taxonomy): Eukaryota > Metazoa > Annelida > Clitellata > Crassiclitellata > Hormogastridae > Norana > Norana najaformis. The sequence goes on from OZ029929.1 coordinate 6,684,066, forward strand.
CACGTCTAAAGGCGGTGTCATCGCCTCATGCCGGGGATTGGCTATTTGCCCTCCCCATTAACTCAATCGGTCTTCGCCTGGATGACGAAGCCGTACGTATAGCCGTAGGTCTCCGTCTCGGAGCTATCCTATGTCAACCACATAATTGCACATGTGGAGCTCTGGTGACTGCTGAGGGGTCGCATGGTCTCTCTTGCCGTTTGGGACCCGGCAGAATGGCACGTCACGCTTGTCTCAATGACCTTATTCACAGAAGTCTGACGCGAGCGGGCTTCCCATCAGTGAAAGAACCTACGGGTCTTTCTAGAACAGACGGCAAGAGACCGGATGGCCTTACCCTGATTCCTTGGCGTTCGGGGCGCAGCCTCCTATGGGATGTCACCGTGATTGACACGCTTGCACATTCTTACTTACAGGCAACCTCTGTTACAGCAGGAGGCGCAGCTGAACTGGCGGCCGATAGAAAAACTTTGAAATATGATCATCTCACTAATGCATACCACTTTGTCCCTCTGGCCTTCGAGACTTTAGGCCCTATCAATGGTTTGGGTATGACCTTTATCACAGACTTGGGGCGTATATTGTCCCTCATATCCAGAGATGGTAGAGAAACAGGTTACCTTTTTCAACGCTTATCTATAACATTACAGCGTTTCAATGCAGTCGCCTTCCACGGTACATTTGTGGTGCCGAATCCAGACGAGGATTAGCCGTTCCAGAGTCCCTCTCTCTCTTTTTCTCCGGAAATTTTTGAACAACCAAGGGATTATACTTACCTTGGTAAAAAAAATAATAATAATAATAATTGCTATTATTATTATAGCAGTAATAGTAATGTTTTGGTTAATCGAAATGTAAATACGACTGACTTACGATTTCCGAGTTTAAAACGTTCTGAAGAGATTTTGTTTGAATTGTTTTCTTGCTCTGCGCAGAAAAACACAGCAACGGAATCAGTCTACTCTGAATGAATAACTAACACATTCGTATCTGTTATCTAAGGTCACTTATACTCTGATTATCGGACTAACTTAGAAAAAGTGATCTGTGTTCGAATGAACTCCAATTTCTAATCTACGTTTATATCTTAGAATATTCAAGTAGTTCCATTCGTTTCCAGAGACATCGAGTTGCAGCTCTTTGTTGAACTGATTCCATTCCAAAGTAAATGGGATGAGATGAAACAGGTTTTTAGTGAACGAGATGAGATGACTAAGTGGGATTCAGTGGAATCAAACCAGATTCAGAACAGATCAGATCTGATGGGCACTATAGTCGATTTGTTAAGAGCGCTCGGCTTGAAACGCCCTCTGAGAAGGGTGTTGTGTATGGACCTTGAACAAATCTTTCACTCAGAACTACTACTCGCCTCAGATTCAGGTTTACTTACCTTGCGCGCATAATAAATGCAGTATAGTAGTAGCAGATATGAGAGTAGTAGTGATGGTGGTGGTGGTGGCGGCGGCGGTGGTGGTAGTAGAGGTGGTAGTGGTAGTAGTAGTAGTGGTAGTAGTGGTAGTAGTGGTGGTAGTGGTAGTAGTAGTGGTAGTGATGGTAGTAGTAGTAATAATAACAATAATAATAGCAGTAGTAGTAGTAGTAGTAGTAGCAGTAGTAGTAGTAATAATCTAATTAAATTTTAAAACTATACCTGCGAGGCCTTAGCAACGTCTGGTAGAAGGTCGCTGGCGGAGCGTAGGAAGGAAATGACTTCGTTCTGCATCGAAAGAATGTTCAAGAAGAAAAGCAATGATAATAGCTAGTAGCGTTTTTCTCCATAACAGCAGCTAAATGTCTCCATAAGCAGCGAAATGACGCAGCTAGTCAAATCGTGTGATAATTATCATCACCTTTGTCATTATAAGAACATGTTTTACTATCATATTCACTTTGTGTCAAACACATCTGGGGTATCCTTATAGATAGAGTTACCATTTCTCGTTTTGCAGTCAGTTTCGTCGTTGTCACAACCTCATCACTGACAACAACCTGCCCATTGTTCAATATAATGACTTCTATAGCGCCGTTATTGTAATACCCAAGGCATCAATCGATGGCCGCTTCAAGTAATCAAAAAAACATAATCTAGTAAAGAAGCCATTTTGATATTCGATAGGCCCTAGGTGAGAAAAACCAGATGTTGGGTTATGATGGACAAGAACTACAGCAAACGATGTGTAAAGCCTCATGCTAGTTAAATCTGAGTTATTTCTGCATAACCTGGTCTGCAAGGGGATACTTTTGAAGAAACTTCTATATCTGATAAGCATAAGATAGCTAATCCAAAAACGTACAGCGATGATGAAAGACGGAGCCTACAGTTTCAAGAAGGCAAGTGAAGAATCTTCGGTGCGTGGGCCGACACATGAGCTCAATGCAATTAAAGGGTGCCAGGCCTATTTTAGTTGTGGACCCATGTTAGAATTTTATTAAAAAAGAAAAATGGACTCGCCTTACGCAACGGAATCGAGGGAAATAAACAAACCAACGGTGAACTCATTAACGATAATAGGGGAATTAGAAGTTTTACCAAATTAGCAGAATAAATTACATCTATAACAGACCAAGGTGAAATAGGGCCTATACGATACTTACTTGATGAAACACTAGATTAATAACTAATATCTTTCAGTTTATAAAAGCTAAGCTAATTTTAAAACGTGTTTACAAGCAACTTTCCAAGCAGAATTTAAAACCAAAACAACACTTCATAATCGTCGTCGTCATCATCGTTTTCGTCATCGTTGTTCCGCTAGCATCTTTCTCTTAGATCATCATTATCATTATCACTGGCAGTGTCACCATCAGCCACCATCAGCTCAGTTTCACCTCTGATTTGCCAGCGGCTGACATCTCCCGAGCCTCTGATATGACAGCTTTACAGAAAAGGCAGACGTCCGACTCATCCTAAAAAGAACGTCACAATGGCAGAAAAACGTTCATCTCAATGCTTGTGTCGCCTATTTGAGGGAGATATAAAACCAAAATATTTAGTACTTATTCCTTCCTGTGCAGACCTGCCCATCAGGCAACGCAGCTTCTCCACTCATCTGTTACAATTTGATAAGTAAATGTGTTGGGTTTTTCCGTTGCCGAGGTTTATTTCACCTGGGTGGGTTGCAAGCCCACCGCTGTTCTAGGATAATAACCCCCTGGCCAAAACCCGAGGCCAATATCGCCCGGACAGTACCCCAGGAAAATAACCCCAAGTTTAAAACCCCGGCCAATAATCCCCAAGGGCTATCTCATCAATAGGTATGTGGGTTAATGAAATGCTACTTAAACTTCCTGTACAAACATTGAGTCTATAGAAAAACCTGACTTGATGCCAACCGAATTGATCAGATATAATTTCCATTTTAGTTACACACACCGCATAGCTATTCTGTTGTAATCTGATAGATGGATTGTTGGAAACTTTTGAAAAAGGGTATAGATTATTTTAGTAGCTATAAGCAGTCAGTCAGAATTGTATCCAGAAATTAGGCCGTTGGAAGATCGTTTATTTATGCATTCAGTTGACTAGTTGAATGGAGCCCAATGGCTTAATACTACATCGCTATTTTAGGCTTGTGCCTTGCGTATTTTTAAATCCTTTGAATTCTTTAATACCCAGTTCACTGTTTCTCTCAAATTACCAAAGACGTTATTGCGATACTGATGGTCGAAATTTTAGTTGCCACCGTCGTAGTGGTTTTGAATAACCGATGGGGAATCAATTTCGCGATATTCAGATAAAACGAAACCAACGCCGAAGTTGATTATAAAACAACCGAGAAAAACGATAGCCGAAGATAAAATATCGACAAACCGAAACGTCGGCATACACGGATTGCAAATATCAATCAAACCATTATTTTCACACACGAATATTATTTTTCGTTTATTGAACTTTCCTTTACACTATTGAATGTACTGCTGTTGACTGATATGCCTACTTTGTGTCCCGTTACTGACCCAGTTACTGAAAAAATTATAGTACTACGTTTCATCTCTATGCTGGAGAAAATGACGCAGGCCTAAGTAGCCTGTTACTTGGTGGAAGTGGTCGTGCACTTGGGCCGCGGACTATTAGACCCAATTGTTTCAACTAAGTGTTTTATTGTAGAATTTGCGGACAACTACAGAACCATTCGGAAAGTACCGGACATCCTATATTCTGCCGTAGTATTAAAAATGACACTTCAGCAAGTTGATTTATTCCTTATTAGGCGTTCTGTACAGAACTACAATTATTTAAAGAACTAATAGCATATGTAGTTGAAAACATAAGTAAAACACAATTTGCACTTTTGGCATATAATTTTGTTACAGTAACACAGCACTACACATTGTACATTTGCGGAATGTAGGCCTAAACTATACAGTTACTAAATGTACACTACACAGTTACGAAATGTAGGTCACCTAGTACAGCTCACCTAAAGTAATTTGAACAATACGGAAGAGCTAACTAGAATAACATAGTCTTGTAAGGCAAGCTTATTGGCCATCCCCAGACCTATAAATACCAATACTTTGCCGGACGAGTTAATTTGGCTGGCCCAGCTGCAAAGTGATTACCGTATGCTGAGTTAACTGGGCTGGCCCAGCTGCTAAGTGGTTACTGTATGCTGAGTTAACTCGGCTTCCTTAGGCTAGGAGTTAATGTTTATTCAACAGTCAAATGCTCGTGAGTCATCTTGGCCTAGTAAAGTAGATTCAAACATTGCCGGCATGCCAAAAACTATCAAATGCAAGCTAGTTGAAGTAAGAAAAGAGTATCATTCCCCTAGTCAGTAAGGAAAGAGTATCCTACCTCTTCCAGGTTCATGTTTTTCCAGATGGTTTCTTTGCAGTGGTCCACAGCTCCACAGGCTTCAGCGACTGCAAGACTTTGGCACCTGAAGGACTCGCCTTTCACGCATAGGTCATCATTCAAACTCGCCGATGAAGCTAATAATAATAATTAATAATAATAACAACAACAATGATGATGATGATGATGATGATGATGATGATGATGATGATGATGATGATGATGATGATGATGATGATGATGATGTTAACCATGGACAGAGTCGATATTTTTGGTGAACATTCATTTACTTCACTGAGATGTTATTATTTAGCTACAGCCTATTTGGATTGTTGAAGTTGGCAAATGGTGAAATAATAATAATAATATTAATAATAATAATAATCCGTGGTAGGAATTTTACCACAGGAATGACAAAAGCTACAAGTAGAAAATGACTGATCTCTGAAATATCAGGCCTCGTTCTAATTTCCCGGCCACTTGGAAATGCAGTGGCATTATGGTACTGGGCACAGATTGAAAGGTTGACATCCATAGGTAGTTGAAATACGACTCCCGAACTCGGAAACAAATTCTGCAATCTCAGCATTTTATTACCAAGAGTTTCAAAGGCAGTGGGAACAAACATGTCGGTTGTAGACAGCAGGTCATATATTGCAGATTATGAACTGCGGTCTGCTGAGCTGCAGAACTTGCTGCAATCGCTGTCTACGACAAGCAGAATGGCACAAGTATAGACCACTTCAGCATCCCAGGCCATATATTATTCACAGGCGCTCAGTCAAAGCAAATTCGATAGGCAGGAAGGGTCCAGGTCAAGATCTAAGAGTCAGACAGGCAGACAGCTGTGGTGGATGGTGTTTGGAAATGAACTGGAAAGTGAGATAAGTGGAAGAGGAAGAATCAGGGTAGGATTTGTGTTTTCAGTTTCGAGTGACAGATCTGTGCAGAAATTGCAAGAGGCGAAGCGCTGATGAGTTCTATGATGGGTCAGATGATTGTCGTAATTATGGTTGGAGTTTATTCCAGAGAGCTGGACAGAATGCAGGAAGGTAAGGCTAGTTAAAGTAAGTGACACTTGTTCAGTTGTTATTAAGCCGTTATATTGTTAGCGAGAGTAAACTTCTTTAGCTCATGTTTTCTAGCTTTATTATTTGTAAGATGCCTTGCGGAAGTACATTGCGTATAAAATGGACAGGATGCTAAACAAGCATTAACAAAATACCGATTATGATGTTCATAGAATGCGCAATATACGCAGAGAAGGAGAGGTTCGTATGATAATTAATGCGGGCCAAAACAACCGGATTTCGACGGGCCGAATTGAGCAAATTAAAATTCATCAAGGGCGAAAATAAAAGCAAATGTAAACACAACTAATTTGGAAGTTAAGGGAGTCTGTAGAGTCCATCTACACATCTATCCTTCCTCATATCCAGTCAATTATTCAACATCCACTTATTCCTGCTTTCCTTCCCTTTCTCCATTCATCCCTCCTCCCTTTCCTTCCTCCTTTCATCCCTTTATCCCTCCTTCCCTCCCGCCCTCCTTTCTCCCTTTCCTTCTCTCCATCTACCTATTCATCCAAACACACGCATCCATCCATTCATATCGAGCGAACATATTTGCAACACATTTAATTCAATACGTAAGTTAGCCCAGTATCAAATTCGTAACATTCGAAGAACTAGGCACCACATCCAGTTTTCTGTTTTGGTTTCTCTGGCAAACGTCTCGATCTCCAGTAACTCGCTTCTCATTGGCATTTCAAAAGCTAGTTTGATTAAGCTTCAAAGGGTCAAAACATCTTGGCCAGAACCATCACTACATTTCCAAATTGTCGACATATATATCCAGTCCATAAATCATTGCACTGGCTAAACACAGAAAAGAGAATCATTGTCAAGACCAGTTAAACTGCCTGTGTGATTCTACATTTCAGCCATCCTTACTATCTTCATTTCATGCTGACTGCCAAGACTAGTAACTACTCGGGTAGGTCCTCAAACTGTCTCACTATGACCATACTGAGGATAAGGATAACTCTTGGTGAGGATGCTTTTTCCGTTGCTGGCCCCAGCCTCTGGAACTCTCTTCCGGCAAATGTTCGCTCTGTAGAGTCTGTGATTCTCGACTAAAACCCATCTAATCCTGGACTCGTTTCCTCGATAGGCTGTTTCTGTGTCTGCTTGGATTTCTTTCTTTCGCTTTTGACCAGACTTATCGTGGAATTTGGAATGCACAACGACGTTGTTTACCAGCGACAATCGCCCCATGCCTTAAGCATTATCACAATGGCGCCGTAGAAGTTCATGGATTATTATTTATTAAAAGATAACAGAACACAAGATAACATAAGTTAACACAATATAACATAACATTAATATTTCTGCATTTATTAGGCGCCACTAAGCATCAACCGATGGGGCCGAGCAGTTGTGAGTGAAGGACTAGCTCAAGGTCCCTGCACAGTAACCGTCTCAGGGAAGTTTCGAACCCGTACTCTCCGCGTTACAAGCGGAGCACTCTCTCCAATAGGCTACCGTGCCCCAATTACATTACATTACTTTAGTTAAGAAACATTATACAAAAGTCATGTTGCACTGACATCACATTACACAACAAAGCCTCGCATTGTGTTACAGTTCATTACATTTACGCAACTTTTTGCCATGTGAACTCACCCAGAACGGCCAACGACAGCAGTATCACCAATTGCATGATGGAAAACCTTTCCTTCTTCTCCAGTTTACCACTTCTCCAGGCGTAGACGACTTCAAACAGACGAGACTGACTGGGCTGCTGTGAAGTTCCTGCAAACGATCGGCTTTCTACAATAAGCCGAGGCCTACATCAGCCTTGCCATTACTTATAAAGCCTTATATAGGCTCATACATAAATAGGCCTACACCGCGTAGATCATGAATATTAATGCGCGGATCTCTGCATGCATAGGCCTCGTAGCAAATCGTACATATCTAGTGCTATGTACACGTTGGTGTCTGTACAATTGTATGCAGTAGGCCTATACGCCTAAACAGTTCCGGAAACCATCGGCTGCTACAAAGCTAGGGAAGACCCGCTTGATTTTAGTGGTGGGGATTTTGTAGCTCAAAAGACCGACAGCGAAGAGGTCACTGAGCTCGAAATGGCTGCCCCTGATATTGCTGCTTGCCCCTTGAACTGTCTATCGCTTGTTTTGTTCGTTTCGTAGTCTGGAGATTTCGGTATAAGTGACATCGTGGTCATGAGTCTGTCTGTCCCTTTTATCGTATACTTCTGTCTGTGTGTCTGTCTCTTCGTCCGTCCGTCCGTCCGTCCGTCTGTATTTCTGTCTGTATCCCTCGTTCCATTTGTATGTTTTTCAGACTGACCTTATCTGACTTTCATCCACACATCTGTCTGTCTGCGGTTGGTCTATCAGTCAGTCAGTCAGTCAGTCAGTCATTCTGACTTTCCGTCTGTCTTTCTGTCTGTCTGTCTTTCTCTGTGGATGGCTGTCTGTCTAACTGCTTGTCTGTCTGTCAGCCAGTCTATCTGTTTATCTGTGTACGTCGTCAGTAGCCTATGTCCTTGTTCTAGTGTCGGCATAGTTTCAACTACAAAGAACACTCATGACGTAGATGATGACAATGATGATGATGATGATGATGATGATGATGATGATGATGATGATGATGATGATGATGATAACGATGAACAAGATGATGACGACGACGATCTTCAGTGTAATGATTATATTGACATACACACGAAAACCCGTAAAAATTCAAAACCATTCTTTTACCAACACATCTATAGGATTAAGTTAATCTCTCATGAAATAAACAAATATTCCTGAGGAACCATAGGACCTTGAATTGAGTCTGGTTGCGCAAACATGCTCGAGATCTGTTCGAGCACGTTGAAAGAGGAAATCGAAAACAACTATGCGGGAAAACACAGCAAGGGGGAAGTTCAATATTCATTTGTGAGCAAGCAGTTGACTTTAAGCCAAGCTTTGTCAAGTGGCTTCGTCACAACGGCCATCAGAGGAAAGCGAAAGATGAACTGTTCAGACTAAGCCCAAAACTAAAAGTTTACCTAAAGCCACTTTTGGTTAACCGTCTGTGTCTGTTTGCAATCGTAACTGTTTTTGTAATTAGAATGTATTTGTCATCAAGAACAGAATATTAATCAGGTATTACGCAGTGATCAGATAACTAGAAGGGTCACCAGTAGCTGGCTATGCATGTATGGCCAGAATCGACAGCAATTCGTCACTTTCATGTGACATGACGCAACGAGGATTCGATCCTCCGTTTGAATCTTCTAAGAGGCTCAAACACAAACATGAGATCCCGTTTCAGTCTCGCCCTGCACTTTACGGGCCAATTTTCCGCCTAGGTGTAAGAGTGGAGCGCTATATGATGAATTAAATTATGATAGATCATTATCGTAATCGCAATCTGGAGCTTTTAACAGCGCCCAACGAAAGACACGTCACTGGGACCAGCTTATTCACAGGCGTTCGGTCAAAACAAAATCGATAGGCAAAAAAGGTTCGGTTCCAGGTCAAGATCCAAAAGTCAGGCAGAGACAGCTTGGCGGCTACGGTGGGTGATGCTTGGGATTTTGCTGCGGAAGAGAGATAAGAATTTGAAGACGAGTCAGAATAGGATCTGTGATAAAGTAGTGTTTTCAGTTTTGAGTGAAAGGCCAATGCAGAAATTGCAAGCTATGGTCAGATAACTGTCGCAGTTCTGGGGGTATTTTATTCCACAGTGGTGGGCAGCTATGGCTATGGAACGATTACCAAATTTTAAGTATGAGGTGACGGACGGCGAAGAATTGCTAGGGCAGAAGGGAAGCGGGTTGAGCGGATTGGTTGCATTATAAAAATAAATCACGTAGACAGGATAATTGGGAGGATTGAAGTGTGTTGTAGGTAAGTGATAGGATTTTGTTCCTGCACCAGTTTTAGTTACTTGGCCCGTTTCTTTTCGAATATTAAGAATTCTGAATTTCCTTTGGGTGACCTATGCAGAAGAGACTCTAATGCCAGACAGACACACAGAGCACCAGACATACACAGAGACGAACAGGCGGACGGACGGACAGACAGAAACACAGAAAGGACGGAGAAACGGGCAGAAAATCGGACAGACTAGTAGACAGAAAAAGAAACGGTTGTATATTCCCTGGGAACTTTAATTGTCGGTCGTAAAACTTTGACTTTCACAACGCTGTATTTAACGATGGGAAACTCGGCAATTGACATGAAATTAAACATAGATATTAATATGTAAGACTTAATGCATACATCCAATGCATATGTATATCTTATATAGTGTAATCGTAATTAGAAATTTTTTCATTTTCTCTTGTTCAAGAGAAACTAATTATAGGCGCTCTCTGCTGACCCTAGCGATGTTAAATGTCAGTAGGAACAGAGTATTCTGTCATTAGTAAACATTGCTGAGCTAAGCAAAAGAGTCACAAGAGTTACCACTCACAAGTTCGTGCGCACGCGCAAAGCCCATCCAGCATATTCCGAACTAGAGTTGAAAGAGGACACCAAGTTCAGAGTTCTTGAAGCACGTAGCATCAATATATATATACAAATATATATCATACGTTAAGTATAAATGACAAATATACACATATGTAGACGTACTATTTAAGTACTATTTATAGCTTTATGTTTGTTTGCTTAAGGCATATACATAAATGAAATATGTCATTAATGTGTGGTAGTGTATACCCGCACGTGAAGCGTATGGAGGTTATATTGCAAGATGTAAATGTCAGGTTCATTAGCCGCTGGTCATAAAATGTCCGTAAAATCATCCTACGAGGGAGACTTGGCCTTAGAAACAGTCAGAAAGAAGAAGCCTGGAAACACTTCTGGATCAGGCATCGGCTGAACGCCACGGCTCAATCATGAATTGGCGCCAAAGAAATTATTGGTGGACTTCAGTCTAAGTCGTTACATTGTAGGCTAGTCACAGTCTGCGAGTAGATTGCAGTCTCTTCCAAGCCCTAGATAAATCCCAGGTTGCATGCCATCACAAGACTGAAAGAATTAACGAGTTGCGCCATATGAAACAAGAGAAACTTGTAGCGCAAGCTTTTCTATATCATCGATGACAGCATGAGTGGAGCTATATAAATGCTGAACTATAGTACATTACAGTTGTCCTGATTGCGGTCTCTTGGACGCAGTGATCTGAAGCGTCATCGACAATTCTTTGCACATTGGAAACCGGCACTATAGAAGTTACAAAGTGGCCGTTAAGCAACTGTATTGCTGTAGCTGAGCGCTTGAACAATACTGACCACTTGACCACACTGACCACTCGGGCCATACAGACCACTTGAGCCACACTGACCACTTGAGCCATACTGACCACTTGAGCCATACTGACCACTAATTGAGCAATACTGACCACTTGAGCCATACTGACCAATAATTGAGCCATACTGACCACTCGATCAATACTGACCATTTGAGCTATAGTGACCACTTGGGCCATACTGACCAATATTTGAGCAATACTGACCATTATGACAAGACGTTCTGAGCACCACCTGTTGCCGCCCTGGAACCTGCTGCGTCTCGTTGCCTTAGCGATGACCTGTTGGTGGACGGAGACACTTGGGGGCGACGTTTTCGCCTCATCCGCCCACCTGAGGGTCCTGGCCGAAGGAGAGGGTCGGATAAGATTGGCCCTTGAACTGTACATCAACGAAGAGAAACTGCGCCTAAGAAACTTGGAGAGGTAAAAGCTTAATTGGTCAATGGTTCGATCACTCGTTCTTTTCTCATTCATTCATTCATTCATTCATTCATCCATTCATTTACTCGTTCGTTCATGGGTTCGTTCATTGACTTGTTGATTCATTAATTCCTTGATCTATTTGTTCATTCGTTAATTCATTCGTCATTCGTTCGTCGTTTATTCATTTATTTTCTTGAGCCTCATTTGACGGCTTTAGGTTATACTAGAGCACTCATAGGAATAAAAGTGTTATTTATCTAGATTGGTCTTTCTTTGTATTTCCTTATTTGTTTGAGTACGCCGATGACACATAATAAATAGACCATTACTTTTTATTGCACTTATTAGATATTCAGCCAGTAATCTCCTGGGCAATAACCCCCGACCAATATAGCCTCTGCTCAATATCCCCTGGGATAAATCCCTCGGCCAATAGCCCCATGGGTAACAACTTCCAGTTAAAATAACCCCAGTTTAAACCCCGGCCAATAACCTTCAGAATTCAGCTAGCCTATATCTCTATGAAGCGCATTTAAAATGTGATAACAGATCAAAGGAAGTACTGACGAAATAACTCATGAAGGATGAAGTTAAGAATATTTTACTACGGAAATTTAACAAATGTGCACCAAAAACGGGCTCAGTGAAAAATTGATATAGTGTTCCCCTAATATATTTACATAAAAATCAATGCACTCCCTTTTTCACACCATTTCGGTAGGATTTCCATGCAATAAATAAAAGTGTTCAATGTGTTTTCCCTCATTTGAGTACTTTTCAAATTTGGAGCTTATGAGTCGGGGGTTTCAAACTGGGGGTTATATTCCTGGGCGTAATTGGCCGAAGATTACTGACCCGTGGTTTCTGGCCAGGGAGTCATTGCCCTGGAATCCAGTCATTACACGCTCAAGCCCAAAGAATCAAGATATGAGGCTCGAGACAAGTGTACACGAACAACTTGCTCAGGGTCCTCACTCGGACTCCCATCAACAGGCTACAGTCTGCAATCCAAGTCACTATAAATCTCCAAGATTTGCAACGACTTGTAACAAAGACCGATTACATACCCAGACTACCACCGTATAGACTGAATAGTAGAATTAACATTTAATTTACTGGATTTGGAATCAGACTCTTAGAAAAAGTCACGGAATCGAACCCAGGACTTTCGGTCGACGCTGACATCGAATCCATTTCAGCAAATCCTCTGAGCGCCTTCCATCTCATCAGGCGATTTGCAACGACCTGGAAGAGAATTTGGATGAATGTTTCCAATTTCACCGCCTTCGAGGGTAAGATTGGCTAACAATATCCATGTGTAGGCTATTGGAATTCGAATCGTTTTAAAGGAGATTGCCTAAACTCTAATTAGCGCGTATTTCTATTGAAGCGCTCATGTGATATATATATAACTCACGATAAACAATTAACTCATAAACATTCTATTGCACGTCATATTTATATACATATGACACAAATTTAATCCGCTGCATGTCATATATGCTTAAAAATCACACCTAATGTTCGGTCATCTGTAACTTGAAGCGCACACAGCAGCACTACCTTCCAGAAAATCATAATCATTCATCTTGATAGGTATATGTGAAATGCTGGGGTTTGAACTCTGAACTCAGATATGCAGGACCGATTTCTAAGCAACTTTAGTACGTAAACGAACCCTACTTTCCTCAAGTGTAGGCCTATTTTCGGAAACGCATACCTGTTAAGGGATCGATACAACCAGAAGCATTACATTCCATTCCACAGTACGTCACCTATATAATGTTACATTATAATTCATCAAATCAAATTAAATTACACCATATCACATCACACTAAATCACACTTTATCACATCATTTCACACTTTATCACATCATATCAGATTAAAGTCTAGTCCTGGATGGCGTTTACTTTAGTCCTAAAAGCGGAAATGGCTCGACTGCACGACTTGGTTCCATCAGCAGAAGATCTCAGAGGGGCCCAGTTGTCTCTGCTGCGTCTCCAGGTGACCTATGACCTTCCGGTGGCTGACCTTCTGTCTGGTGTCATAGCCGGTCGACGAGCGAGGCCTCTCAGCCAGCGCAGCGCAGTCGAAACGGGACTTCTGGGACTGGAAATTGGACAGCCGGATAGCACCGTGGAGTGGCTAGAGAAAGCTGCCAACCATTTCGTTGCACCACTTGTCGATTCTCGGGTCATATTCCACGGACTCGGCAAGGCTTATGCAATGGTACGAGATCACGAAGATCTCTCTCTCTCCACATTTCTTAGAATGATTGTGCCATAGTTATTTTTATCATTATCATGATCATTATTATGATCCATGATGACGGTCATCATCGTGATAATCGCCATCGGGATAATCATCAGCAGCAGCAACATGGTCATTATTACTTTTGTTGTTGTTATTATTATTTTGTAGTTGGTGTTGTTGTCGTAGTCATCATCATCATCACTATCCTCATCGTCGTCGTCGTCATCATCATAATTATTATCATATTCGACATATTTTTATCACCACCGTTATCATGACGAATATTTGAACAAACTACAAGCAGCGAAACTGATCGTAAACCAGTGAAGCGGAGCAGCAGGCCATGCGTGAAGTTGTCAAGGTCACCCAGCTATATCTATTCTGTTTACTTGTAGAAAGGAAATCATCTGAAAGCTCTGGACTACATCAAAGAAGCCGTCAGCAGAGGTTCGTCATAATGAAAGAGCCGGTGGTGAAAGGCATACCTCTTATTAAACGTCACTTATGCTTACAATGACACGACCTTTTTACCCATGGTATAAACAAATTCACTACGTGAAAACAGATAATATATATGAGGATTGTAACTGTAATATGTATTAGGTAAATTAAGTGGAAGTGATGGTGTAGTGGTATGTTCTTACCTTGCAACCGAAGGGTCGCATGTTCGAATCTGCCTCAAGCCACTGCGTAGCGACCTTGGACAAGTTGCTCACCAACAATTGTCTGTGAGGAAGGCAACGGGAAACCACCTCATCATCTCATCCCCAGGTGGCATAAAGCCAAAGGACCTGCCTTCGGGCAGAGAAATCATCGTCATCATCAAAAGGCAAATTAGTGTTATCTGCAAAGTTATGCAGTGTCATCAAGAAAACCTCTCAAAGATGTGTATCGCCCGCCTAAATGATGTCATAGTCGGATAAGAACAAGATCTGCTCCAGGCAAATTACAGGAAAGTAGTATATACATACGTACGTGTAGACATGTACGTACAAGAATGTACATATATACATGTATGAACATCTAGACATGTATGTACATGTATACATGTAGACATGTATACATGTATGTGCGTGTAGACATGTATGTACATGTTTATGTATGTGCATATGTATATGTATATGGATATGGCAGACTACACATAGGACCGGATCAACGGAAGTATGTGAAGTGTTTGTCGAGCGTGCTTCTGTCATCTGCGTCAGATTCAAACGATACGCCGTTCTCTTTCAACTCAAGGCCGTCACGACCCAGGATTGATTATGGCAATACTTTTTATGCTGGCCTAACTCTTTCCCTCCCGAATCAACTGCAATCTGTATTAAATGCTGCGGCCCGGATGATTTCGTGGTATGGCTAGGTTTGGCATATCATATCCAGCTCCATCCTGGAAAAACTACCCTGGTTGTCGATGTAGAAACGCTTAGTCTATGCGTAATTCTCTCGCAGATTGTGTTTCATCTTTTCCTAAAGAACTATTTGTCTCTGTCTCTAACTGACCGCAGACTTTTAAGTTCTGCTGCACAAGGTGACCCGTTGTCCCATTGTTGGCCCGAATTTCTACGGTTTAGCATAAAAGCTTCGCTGTGTTTGGTAAAACTTGCTGGAACAGGTTGTCTAGTTAATCATCAGCTCCTTAGTCTTTCTTAACCTCTATTCCGTAAGCACATGAAGACCATTCTGTTTGATCGTAGTCCTGTGTTGTCAGATCGGGAACACCTCGGAGGAGTTTAGAAGCCCTATACACATTAGCGATAACAATCACAATCACAATCACAATTATTATTATTATTATTAGGTGACTGCATTGAAACGCTGGGTGGCCACAGATAAGAGCTAATGGAGGAAATTAGTCTCCCTATTATCTCCTGATATCCGTGCAAGGCAATGATTATTATTAGTAGTAGTAGAATTATTATTATTGTTTATTATTATTATTATTGTTTATTATTATTATTATCATCATCATCATCATATTTATATTTATAATTACGATAATCATTATCACAGGAGTCAAACAATGCACAATACATGTAATAGATCTAATTCCTATTCACTGTCAGTGAAAACTGTAGAAGTGATAATTACAACCTCTCACAATTGATATTGTTCAGCGTTTGACGACAGCTCATGGCAGCTCATGGTCGTTAAAGTCAACAGCATCATATATATAACAGGAATCCGACGATTGTGCATGTAATCTCTGTTTAGCGATGCTGTATCATAAAAAGGTGATTAGCGTCGCCCTCCTCCTATATCCAGGCCTGGGACTGGCACCACCTAAGTGCGGCAGTAGTGAAGTTAATCATTTGGATTATATATAGCGTCGGAAACAAGCATCCTACATCTGTCTATATATTTAGTAGGCTGTATTTGAGGTTTACTATAATATTACCTTAACTTATTATTATTGTTGTTATTAATAATTTTACTTTATTATTATTATTATTATTATTATTATTTCAGATCCAACGAATCCCATCTATTTGCGGGAGCTTCTGCCGCCTCAGAACAGTCCCCAGGAAGCGGTTATAGACGCCGACTGGGTTCCTGCCTACCTGAGACTCTGTCGTGAAGGAGCTTTTGCGGTAAGCATGATTTAACACCATCCTCTGATCTTGTGAATGTAGAAGCCTTCGAAAGTGTTCGAATTCTCTCCCTCCCTCTCTCTCATTTACTCCCTCACTCACTCACTCACTTACCCACCCACCGTGGCGAACTCTACGATGCGATGCCAAGCAGTGCTGTCTTGGGTTTTCCTCGTTTCTATGTGAAGGCCGGTGTTTAGATCTCATATCCTTTTGCACTCTAGTCTAATCTGCACTCTAATCTAATCAAGTAGTCCTAAGTCGACCGCATGATCTTCTCCAATCCCTCGACGGGTTGTTCACTGTGGTCCACATGGTTTTCCGGAAGAAGAGGAGTCAGGATAGGATTTGTGAAAGAGGAATGTTTTCAGTTTTAAGTGAAAGACAAATGCAGAAATTGCAAGCGGTGGAGCTTAGGTGAGTTAGTATGATGAGTCAGATAAACGTTGCAATCAGGTGACAGTGGTAAGAAAGTTGGATAAGCGTTGTTGCCAGCCACATATCGCATCATTGCGTTGCCTTACCTTTCCTTACCTTACTTACTCAGTCTGCGACTCGTGTTTCAGAAGACAGTGTCCTCCTATCAAGAGCCAAACCTCCTGTCGTGTTCACGGAAGCGTAGCAAAGCAGTGCCGATACTAACGTTTAATATCGAGCCTCTCTACGAACATCCGCCCGGAATCATTGTCTTCCACGACTTCGTCACCGATAAAGAATCGACCAAACTTCAAAATATCGCCCTAAATGTGGTATACATCAATTGGCTCTGCCTAACGTAACAGTAGAGGTAAACGAACGAGAGGAGATCGGCCACCTGCCACCAGGTTCTTAAATGGCGCTATATAGATGTTCAGATACATCATATGCTGAGGCTAAAGAATGAAGTTCTTGCCCAAGGCTGCCCCTCGAGATGGCTTAATGAGACTGCTCTCTTATGATTTCTAAATGTTATTTTTTAAATTTAAACTTATTTTCGTCTTCGTTTTAGTTGTTTCTTTTCATCTTCTTCACTTTTCTTTTCCTTCTTCTGCTTTCTTCTTCAATTCCTTTCATATTCTTATTCATTTTTTCAATTTTACTCATTCTTGATCGCTCTGTCTCTGAATATTGCTTTGCTACTGAATTCTTCTGTAACAACTGGCTTCTTTATCAAATTAAATTACACTCTTACTGCGGTTGCAGTTTCTATTCGATGGTCTATCTCCCTCATTCCAATTGTCATGCGGATGTGCGTTGTAACAGGTTGCAATATCCTTCATTGTAACAGTCGTTGCAGTATTGCTTTTCAATCCATGTTACTTCAGATGTCAAGAGCGAAAGTCGGAAGTACCACTGGCTCGTTCATATCTCATGCACGACTGGGAAAGATGTAAGTAATTTGGAAGCCACTTTCGTAGCAATTTTATTCTTTGTTCTTCCCATTGGCATCGTTGGATAACACCTCTGACTTGACGCAGCGCTCGTGAATAAGTTGGTGCCCTGCGCTTAGATTTAAAATAGCGCTTAGATTTAAAATAGCGCTTAGACATTCTTGAGATTAATTTACTGGTAATTGCGAAACTGATTTGTAACCTTCCGTGAAAATAAAAACTGAGCTTATCCCGTATATTTTACAGGGGTCCGCTCCACACATTTAGCTAGTTTAACATTCACAGTAAGTTTCTGACTATTCTGAAACTATTCTGAAACTTTTCTGATTGTTTAATTGGTTCTACACTCAAATGCGCAATTAATTTCTGTGAAACTCAAGGCAATTTACTGCAACCGACTTATATGCAGCAATTAAGTGGGGATTTTGCAATTCATTTCTTAGGACAGCTCGCACGCGAGAGCGTTTTTCAAAGAATGTTTAGGGAACCGAGGTAGCCGAATTTTTAAAAAATCAGTTAGTTATTGAATTGTGCTATTAAAACAAAATTCAATTTAAAAATCTCTTGTCCATGCTGATTAATCACTGATTGATATTTTAGAGCGTGGCTTTATGATGAAACATCCAATCCTCTCATACGCCAGATAAGTCAACGAATCTCCGAGGCAACTGGCCTCAATACAACTCACCCAACAGCGGAAGCCCTTCAGGTAAGTTATATGACTGCGAGTTGTGGTTTGAAGCAATGGTGGAATACTTCTGGGAGACAGGAGTCATGTGACCAGGCAATATGCATCTCAGAAGGCGATGGGTGAACCAGAACATCCCCAAAGCTCTATCTCCACTATCAGACAGTTTCTGTATTTGAGCACTAGTGTCTGAAATAGCCAAACATTGCTATAGAATCTTCCAAAATAAGTACGCCAAGTCTATGTCGAGAAATACTTAGCATATACGTTATTTATGTTCAGCCTTCAAAGCTTCTAAGTCGCATTCTGCTATTCAACCATTCATCCTATCGTCAAATATTAATTTAAGAAACTCCGTGTTAAGCATTGCTCTAATACGGTAGGAGACTATTAATTATACAACTCATAACAAATGCTCACCAGACAGCACTAGACAGTTAACCCCTATTAGTGCTCCTGAATAAGTTTCTTTTAAAATCTTACTCATAAATCAATGTGTGCATTTAGGTGTGTGCATTCAGGCCACATGAAATTCATAGCAATCACTTGTTTTATTATATATTGTATTATTTTTGTATTGCAACTGTATTGTATCGTATTATATTATGTTATACTTCAGGTGTCCAACTATGGCATCGGTGGACACTATGAGCCGCATTACGACCACGACGTAGTAAGTTTCTGATAGTTTCTCAAGGGAAAGTTGACTGTCTGTCTTGTGGAATACTTTGTTTTAGCAGTCATACTAGAACCGGCCCAAATGAAACTCTCACCATCTCTAATGAACAAACGCAATGATTACATGTAGCCCACGGCAGTGGATGGCCAGTCAACTTGTAGAGGGGCTTTCATTCATTTCTAGGCACTGAAATTCAGTGCTGCATTTAACGACCCGTGCTTTACAGCTTTTACAACGGCGTTTAAGATGGTGTCAGATAATGTAAACTCTTAAGAGAATGTGTTGTTATAGCATATCGCCCCAAGACACAATCTACATAGCAACAAAGAACAGCCACTGTGAGTAAGTAAGTAATGCATAAGGTATTTGTTAACACGCAATATGTCCATTAGCTGAGCGAGGACTCGTCGGCATACATGGGTCACTAACAACAAATGCAAGACGTTAAAAGTAGGACGGTACAAACTGTTCTTCCTCTTCTTAGTAATTGTGGCCTAAGAAGAGGAAGGATAGTGTCTTAAGCTAACCGCAAGAGGCATCCATGGGTATGAAGTGTAGGTAAATTTTTCTTAGCCTCGGCATATGAGGGCTGATGGATCTTATTTACTTGTCTGGCAGCTTTTGCCTTTAACTGATAGGTTGTGACTTTTGAGTTATTCCAGTTCATAGAGTGGAAACAAATAAATTTGGATTTTAAATGGCCATGCAAGCGAATACCACTAGCAGCTGAGTGACGAAAATGAATCAATGGTCGACACATTCATTTATGTATTTATTTATTTATTTAGCGCTATTGTAAATGAGAAGGATCAAATGATGGCGATAAGCAACGGTGACAAAAAGCCTTTCTCCAATTCCTTAGAAGAAGCTGCATTTAGAGTCCCTCCGCTTACATTTTGTTCGGTTGTCAAGAAAAGATGACCCCAAGCTTTCTAACACTCACATCAAAGCCAATTTGTTCCATAAGAGTATCATCAACGATATAAGCATTCTTCTAGTTCTGTTTTTAACTCAGTTTCGTTACCGTCACGGAAATAATATGCCACCGGAACTCCTTGCCCACGGAGACAGGATAGCAACATTCATGATCTATGTAAGTTGTTTTAGTAGAACACGTTAACTAATTAAGAAAAACTATCCTTAATTGCTTCAATAAAATAATCTAAAGCTATTGCCTAGACGTATGAGTATAAAAGACATGCCACTATAATATTATAACAGACTGTATCATTTTACAAATAAAATCATTATCATTTGTATTAAAAGCCTGCAACATTTATCGTTCTAAGTTCTTCACTGTAAACTGTCGAATGTTTTACTATCGTATTTAAAACCACTGCCCTACTTTGAAGTGAAACAGGTAATTTAAAGCTGTTTATTCAGACGGATGGTAGTTGCGGAAATCGTTTCCTCGGCAGGCACTGCTCTGCTTTGGCATAATATTGTTATCAGTTCTATTTCTTTCCGGGCAGCTGAACCAAGTGGAAGTCGGCGGCGCCACTGTGTTTCCGCGACTCAATCTCTGGACCAAACCCATTAAAGTAAGCCGTCGACAAAGAATTCCTTCGCCACATTATCTTTCCTGTTCTGTGTTCATTATCGTCACACTAATCAATGCATAGCTTCTGAATGTGGTGTCTGATTCCACTAGACACAGTCGTTCGTCGACAGAAAGCTGAGAGAATGCACTGTCTGGCAATAATTATAATGTAAAACAATGCAATTCCAGCGAACATTTATGCCGCGTTAGTTCTGGGAAACTCGTCAGCAGCGCTTCCAACCCAATAAGATCGGTGAAGCCAGAGAAAAAATGGCCCCCTGTTGATAACAGCTTCTTTGTAAGTGTATATATGTACACATTTGTCCATAGCTTGACCATGTTCATTTTTCAATTAATTTATCGGATGAGAGCTCTCACCATCGCTTCCCACTTTGAATGGGCGCCACGCCATCCTAGTGTGCTACGCAATTCGGAAATATAGTCACAGATATATTGCGAACCGGCTTCCTCTTGCACAAAGACGCCATGACGTATGCTTTCACCGAAGTAGCTAACCAGGCCAGTTTCTGTTATCACACAGTGTTTTCATGCATTGCTTTCTGGACAAATTTGTTTCCAAATATTACTCACTAATTTCTATTTACTTACTTATTATTAATAAGTAGCGGTTTCCAAATGTTACTCACTAATTACTATTTGCTAACTTATTACTAATAAGTCGGTGTTGTAGTGTATTTGAAACATTCGGAGAATACCACAATTGGAATGAATCTAATTACTACTAAGCGAATGATATCACATTATTTTATGCTATTTCTTATTTTTTCATAGGAATTGTAATCAGAAATTTGTTCCGGTTTTATTAATATGACGTCAGTATTAATGCTGAACATCAATCGATGGCGCTTAGCAGTTGTGCGTGAGGGACTTTCTCAAGTTTTCAACAAAGTGACCGACTCGGATGAGGTTCGAACCCGAACAATTCGCGTTACACGGCAAGCCCCAACCAAACGACTACTCTGTAACATGTGCGCATGTTTCGCTATATTTTTCCATTATCTAAATGCTTTTAATGGCTTATCCGCCATGTCGCTGTTTACCGCTATGGAATCCATTTAACGAAACATTTATAGGTATTGTTTTTCATGTCTTTACATATTTCTGTCCTTTACACAATGTGTCAAATTTTGAAGAATGCGGCCATATTTTGGTACAACTACAAGAGTCACGGCCAAATGGACGACAACTCACTCCACGCCGCATGCCCCGTTCTCTTGGGCGAAAAGTGGGGTTTGTACGCACGAACTTAAGTATATTCGTATGTGTGTATGTATGCATGTATGTGGGCTTATATATAACGGTAAACTTATGTTTGCGAGTAGCTCTAACCACGAAGCTAAGCCAGGTTATAAACCTAGTCTCCTGAGCCTTAAGGCAATGTGGTTTCTCGGTTGACTATCTTCCTATTCTCTCTCTCCCCCTCCCTCTTTCTCTATATCTATCTATCTATCTATCTATCTATCTATCTATCTATCTATCTATCTATCTATCTATCTATCTATCTATCTATCTATCTATCTATCTATCTATCTATCTATCTATCTATCTATCTATCTATCTATCTATCTATCTATCTATCTATCTATATCTGTCTATCTATCTATCTATCTATCTAACTATCTATCTATCTATCTCTATCTATCTCTATCTATCTCTATCTATCTCTATCTATCTCTATCTATCTCTATCTATCTCTATCTATCTCTATCTATCTCTATCTATCTATCTCTCTTATCTCCCTGTCTTTCTCCCCCTCTCCCTCTCTCTGTGTCTCTCTGTCTCTGTCTGTGTGTGTGTCTCTCTTTCTCTCTCTCTCTCCTAAATCTCTTTCAAGATCCTTCCATTTTTTCACTTTCTTCTCCCTCGTTCTCATCAAAGCCTCCGTCTCCGTCCTCTGCACCTAAATCTCCAACTGTCTGCCTCCGTCTCGGTATCCTTTCGATCCACTTTGTATTGCAGTCGCATTCATTATCGACCCAACTTCCATTTGTCTCAAGTCCAATCTACAGTTATTTACAGTAGGAATGGAAGTTCTTTGACGCAACGTAAGTATAAATATACGATTACACTGCGCGCTTAAAGTGTATACATATATACATATATGAATATATGTGTACCTATGCATATATTTGTACGCTTACTGATACAAAGAGCTATTTAATTAAATAACTGTGAGGAGTCTGCGGCATACTACAAATGTCTGCTTTAATTTCTCAGTGGCCAACAAATGGATTCGAGAATATGGCCAGGAGTTCCGTAGACGTTGCAATCAGATGAGAGATTCCTAGAAAGATGTCTAGAAAGACGTCTAGAGAGATGCAAAGACAGATGTCTTGAACTACACAGAGATTTGCGCAGATGTCCGAAGATATCTGTAGCAGAGAATTTCTTAACGGTATTCGTTGCTGAGGTTGCAGGACATTGCTCTCGACAAGAACTCGGTTACCGTTCCTCGTTTCTTTGAATCTCATTTCTACTGTACCACAAATCACATATAAAAATCTATAAACAGATAATTACATATTAAATCATTAATAAATATATAACATATGGACGGTAGATGAAGACAGTAAGTCAATGCTTACTATTTTACTATTAGCTAAGTCACTTTCACAAATAAGGGGTAAATGATTAGAGTCAAATGAGTTGAATATAGTGTCATTAATGACATTAATTGGTTTTCTTCTTTCCTGTTCTTTCGCACGTTCTATCCGTCTTTACTTCGTTATGTCCTCCTTATTTTCCTGTTCGTTTTCTGCCTCCTCGACCTATAGATCATATACTTGGTGTCCTTTTCATTCTCTTTCTTCGCTCTTACTCTCCCTTCTTTTACTCTTCCTCCTTCTCTTCCTACTACTCTTCCTTCGTCATTATCGTCATCGTCTTCTTCCACTTTTTCCTTGCTAATTCCTTTCCACAAACATCATCATTAACCTTTAACAAAACCGGTAAGCAAGATTGCCTGTCGTCGTTTACATCATCAGGATAATAATCGTCATCGTAGTCGTAGTCGTTATCATCATCGCTATTATATCGTCGTCATCAACATCAGCATCATCGTCATGGTCATAGTCATCATAATCATCGTAACTACTGTCATCATCATTGTAATCGTCATCATCACAGTTAAATAGTAACATTGCTTAAATAATTACTTTACCATTAACGTAGATCTAATGACTATTGACGATGATGACGAAGATGACGATAGCAAAACTTCATTTATTGATTTTACCTCGGGGTAAAATAATAATAATAATAATAATAATAATAATAATAATTTATATTAACGAAAACCACAAGAAGAATGAGAACAAGCTGCAGAACATGAACAAGATGAAGAAGAACAGGATGCAAAATAAAAACAATAACAATAACAACAATAGTAGTAGTAGTAGTAAAAATAAACTTGTTCTATGCGCGTTGCTACTAGGTTCGGTCTGTTACCTCCCTTTTCTTCTCCTCTTCTCCCTCTCTTCTCCCTCTTTCCATGGGAGGAAGCGGATTCGAGGGAATGTGATGATTAACCATAAATCCATTGGAAAGGAAGTGGAGGAGGAGGGGAAGTGCTGGAGTAAATGAAAAGACGCCATCTGTCATGAAACCGATAGGAATCCTTAATAGTTCCAGTCTCAAGGGCTCGCTTGGGTAAGATTCATAGGCCTGTGTCCTCTCATATGTAATGGCTGGGCGAACAGACACTAATCTCGAAAGACTCTGGCTAGTTTGTTCTGAAAGGTACGCTGGATAAATAAACAGTTAAAATAAAGCATGGTCAGAACGCTTAGAGATTATGCCAAGCTTCTACCAGATGTAACTCACCTCAGTGGCTAAAACACCGTGTCTAGTGACTGAATTACTAATGCATTGGCTTTAACGTCAGCGATATCCCGGGGTTTGAATTCTTTGTGCCTCGTGGGAATTCGACTGAGGTACCTTGTGTAACTGCGCGTAAATGTACATAATTTGCTAAAGTGACCACATGGCATAGACCCTGCTCATTTTTTGATGAATTTATCTGGTAAGATCCTTCATCATCGCTGCCCGTTTGAATGTAGGTCACGCCATTTAAAGTCCCCGTGTACAGACCTTGATAGCCAGAGATTTGAAATGCTGAAATAAGCCACGATCGATATGCGACTCGGCATCCTCACGCACAGAGGCACCTTCAGGTTCGCTTAACCAATGTAGCTAAGCCAGCTATATGCAGAAGCCTAAATGACCATCATCTTTTGAGTGCTTCCCAAATCACAACATCGTAATTCCGAGATTTCTACAGCGCCCAACGAAAGCCACGTCACGGGGACCACCTTATTCACAGACTCTCAGTTAAAACAAAGTCGGTAGGCAAAAGTGTTTGGTTCCAGGTCAAGATCCAAGAGTCAGGCAGAGAGACAGCGTAGCAGCTACGGTGGGTGATGTTTGGGATTGGAGCGGAAAGAGGGACAAGAGGAAGAGGAGAGGTCAGGATAGAATCTGTAAAAAAGGAATGTTTTCAGTTTTGAGTGAAAGGCCAATGCAGAAATTGCAAGCGTTGGAGCTTGGGTGAGTTTGTGCGATGGATCTGATGAAGGAAATATGTCTAAATGTGTGCGTAGTAACTGCTTGCCAAAAATTGTTTTGCTATTAACAGATTTTGCTTGTCAACGTCAATAACTGTCTAAAACGCAATATTTGTCTCACGTAGCGTCATCTTAGCGCTGACACACAAAGCCAGTTATCAGTGTTTCGTCTAGAATAATCTATTTTTTTCAGTGTCTGACTTTAGGCCACAGTGTCTGGCATATAATTATATGCACTTCTGGCCACACAACTTTTAAGACTGGAAGATTTATTAGGCAAAAAGCAAAATTCGAGTACAAAATCCCATCTGAGGCTTCATTTGTGGAGGCTAAAACTGACGAATCTTCATGTTGAACCGCAAAAACAAGACTACAAAATTACTAAGCTAGCCAACCGTTGTCAATTTTGCATGACATCCTGGGATTTGAACTCAGACGCTGCAGAGTAAGGCTGACGCAAACAAACATACATGCATACATACACATACATATATACATACATACACATACATGTATATACATACATGTATACATAAATCTAAGACTGACACAAACAAACATACAAGCAAACATACACATGCATACATACATACATACATATACATACATATGTACATACATACATACAAATACATGATTGCATGTACTCACGCATGCATACATAAATCTATGCGTGTATCAGCATCTATTCTGTGACTCGGCGTAGAGACAAAAAATCAAAGGTCGTGACCTTTTCGCCAAGAAAACCTGCCAATATTGTATACCATAATCCGCGCCTCTCCCGTCGCGGGCACCTGTGGGATGGCGAGGGAGAAAGAGAGGGTCGTAAACGTCCCTCAATTTCCGCTAACCGCAGCACCGCTTGACGCATGCATAATAAATGATGCACAACAACCATCACGCTAAAAAACCAGAGTTGCGTCAAATCCTAGGCGCCATTTTGGAGATACAACATCCAGGACCAACATGCCCGAGAACATTTTAAAGGATCTTAAATTGCAATTTGCTTGATAATCGCGGCAGTTTGGACTTTTACTGTTGCCGAGTCTGCGTTTCGGAATTAGTTTTCGTTTCAAACATCGCTTTACTGCGTTTCGGACGGATTTTGTTGCATGCTATCGTGACATTCTGCGATTGGAATAGTCCATCAACAGAGGGGGAACAGGAGTCCAGCTGGACAGTGAACCTCGCACCTACAGACCTAGGTCGGCCGTCTACGCCGGGAAATCTTAGATTCGGTGAAGGAAGGGCGAAGAGAGTCTTCGAAGTAGCACTGACCGTCAATCACGGAATGGTTCAACTAAATACCGGCAGTTCCCCCGATGACTGCCTGTCCTGCGCATATCCAGCGGTTCAAGGGCTATCCAGACGCCGCGTCGTCTTCCATCTACGAAGTACTGCTGGACAGTGAGACAACCGTGAGCCATCGGCGCTGTATTACATCGCCTCTCGATGTTCTTCATCCTCGATGCTACGTGCTTCAGGAACTCTGAACATGTTGTCATCTTTCAGCCCTAGTTGGGAATCTGTTGGATGGGCTTTGCGTGTGTGCGCGAGCTTGTCACTGGTGACTCTTCTAGTTATCTGAGCAGTGTTTACTAATGGATGAATGTTCTGTTCTTTATGACATTTAACATCGTTAAGGGTAGCGCAGAGAACCCCTCTGATTAGTTCCTTTGTAAAGAGAATTTCGCTCTGTCTGCAGATGGCCATAGATTCGCTTCAGTCTTTGAACGTCTTTCCGTCTGCGTCTAGTGCCACGATGCCATTGCATTCAGAGGTGCATTCTCAGACGGCTTTGAAAACTACTGGGACGAGGCCTGATTTTTAAAGATCAATCATTTCTTACGTCTAATCTATTTTTTGTTTCTGAGGTATGATCTTACCTCGGGTAAAAATAATAACAATACAACAACAAAAATTATAATAATTATAATAACCACAACAACAACAACAATAATAATATTAATAATAATAATGTCTATTTATTTTAATTAATAATTTTATTGTTATTGTTGTTGTTGTTATAACAAAACATTATTTAACATTATCATACTGATCATGATGATCATGAAGATGATGTTACTAGCGATAGTAATATTGCTATATAAACAATAAATACTACTAATAATAAATAATTTGGCAGTCACATATGTATTTACAAACAGCAGATGTACACACCGACATAAATGCACGCATGCCTAGACGTGTGTACTGTATATAATGTATTCATGCATTCTATGAGTTCCTTTATGTTTAACCCCAGAACCGTCGCTCGGCATAAAGTTGAATTACGCTGCATGAAGGACTTCTCATTTACGTTACTCATCGGTGTAGAAAAGGCACTCTATCAATTTAAAATTATATTTTTATAAGCTTTTGTATGTCTATACATATACATAAATATATATATGTTCGTATATGTATGTGTAAATGTATATGTATATGTATAGACCTTTGTAAAACCTCGCGGTTTGGCGTTTGGGATTGCTCCTGCGTTATTTTTCTGGCTTCCATCTATCGTATCTCGGCTAAATATCTGTTCGTTGCGGCACTTAACTCGTCCCAATGGGCGCCCGGTTGCAGACCAGGCCGGAGCTGGAGAAGCGGCTGAGCTGCGATGCTGGTGCTTCAGTCTCCGGCTGAGACGACGTCATCGGACATTCGACAGCGTCGTCTGAAGGCGAGGTTGTGCGTGTCCTGCCTGATGAGAGTATCTATTCGGTAAATCATAGAGACAAAATGAGAGAGTACATCCGTCCATGACACCGTTTCATCAGAGACAACAACATCATGGGCTGCCTACTTCATTGAAACTTACGTCTTACTTTCTCTTATCCCTCTTTCCGCTCCAATCCCAAACATCACCCGCCGTAGCTGCCACGCTGTATCTCTGCCTGACTCTTGGATCTTGACCTGGAACCAAACACTTTTGCCTATCGATTTTGTTTTGACTGAGCGCCTTTTAATAAGGTGGTCCCCGTGACGTGGCTTTCGTTGGGCGCTGTAGAAATCTCGGGATTACGACTACTTCAATCGTTTACATCCACATATGCCTAGGTCGTCATACTCGTAATCATGTGTTGCTATTTTTGAGGTACCCAGGGCGTTGAATAATGCGTCAGTAGTTGGAGAAGTGTGTTTAAAACCAAAGGTATGGGTCACTTACTGAGCCAGAAGGTGCTTGATCACACCCGGATTGTGGCAGCAATCCTCCAAACTTGACCATGTATTTTAGTTGTTCCACTTACACACCGTGATCTATTTTTCAATAAATCACTTCTAGAAGGAATACTGCCAGAAGATTGGAAGTGTGAAAATGTCATCTCTATTAAAAATGGGCTAAAGGCTGAGGCGGGGAACAATCGTCCAGTGTCATTGATATTAGTGCCACACGAGGTTATGAAATCATTACTGAGGGATAAAATGCGGAGACATTTAGAAACAGTAAACCAGCTTAGCTTCTTTAGAAATAGATCATGTCTGACTAGCTTGCTAGAAACACTGGGAGGGTGGACACAGCCACTGATGAGGGATATGGGATTGATGAAGCCTTTCTGGACTACCAGAAGGCTTTTAATACAAAGGCTGATGTACTAACTCAAAGGATATGGGATTGATGAAGTCTTTTTGGACTACCAGAAGGCTTCTGATACATAGACTGGTGTACAAACTCGAAGGATATGGGATTGATGAAGTTTTTCTGGACTACCAGAAGTCTTTTAAAACAAAGGCTGATGTACAAACTAACTCGAAGGATATGGGATTGAGAGGGAGGATGTTGCAAATTTGCTTTCGCACATGTGGGCACGACATCACCTAAGCTTTCAGTTGCACACGATGCCTCAGACATGCATCTCCAAACCAGGACCCTATGCGTCATAACTGGGGAGCCATCGATATTCATCATCAGTCTTGCCAACTGGATGATGCCCGGGGAATATGTGCTCTGCCACTTTGGTAAACGTTATAGTTCAGAATAACCATTCGCAAATGCACAACAACAGCTATCAAGAGGAAGGATAAAGTTAAAAAAGAATGCCAAGTTACAGCAGAGATAGAGATAGAGATAGCTAGATAGAGATATATAGATAGATATATAGATAGATAGATAGATAGATCAAGAGAGAGAGAAAGTGAGAGAGAAAGAGAGAGAGAGAGAGATACTCAGCCTGTGTGGTGCCATTGTCTTCAAATCAACCATTAATATCACGTGACTGTCATGGAAGATCTTAACAGACTGCAATATTCTTTGGGACGCACAAAGTGACCAACTGCTGCGACTGTACTCCTCCTTTTCACCGTCCAACCTTCACTCCAAAGCTTTTCATCTAAATAAGTAAGTAATAGGTAAGTAAATAAGTAATGCATTTGCTAACAAATTCATTAATCCCCTTAAACAAAATGACAAACAGCTGTATCCTAGATGCTATGTGTAAATACTACTATTAAAACTACTATTTATTATTTTTAATTATTATTCTGGGGTTAGCGTGCAGGATTATCAACCGAGTTGTTGGGAGTTTCAAATCTTCCCAAAGCGAATAGATATTTCTGCTCCACATAAGCCCCTAGCAAACTCAGATATAAATGAGTACACCGACTGTTCACTGGGAAGAACAGGCGGCGTGGCAAGGAGAAGACTGGTCCCTCATATGCCGAGGCAGCAGAAAATGAAGTCGCTAGCACTTTATACTCACCGCCATTAATAGCATCGGATAACGTCATCCATTCACATGCTTATACTGCTTCGCCATTCGCAGCATTCTCCATTTTCAGACGATCATCCATCAATCGATCCATAAACACAGAAAGACAGACAGACAGACAAACAGACAGACAGACACACACACACAAGTATAATCGCAGATAGACACATACAAATGAACAGACAGACAGGCAGACTGACAGACAGATAAACAGAGACATGCACACACATACATACAAATAGCCGCCGTGAACCCGGAAGTCTCGACTCATAGATCTCGTGACAGCAGAACCTCGCATCGGATCTCAGCCTGCATGCATTATGATGACATTACTTGGAAGTGACCTGCTGCCAGCCGAGCTCAACGGGCTACCAGTCAGAGAAACGGACGGACGGACACGTGGACGGACGTAACCGCTACCAAGCGGGACTCCGATGTCCCTGAAGGAAGTCCTACTGGCCCGGCCGCCTAAGCTGCCGGCAGAAACGCCGCAGGCGTTCATCTAGGGACGTTCGCCGATCTAGTATTAGTAGGCTCTGTGTCGCCGGGCTGAACGGGACCGTATGAAGTGTGAACGCGCTTTGCCGTATAAATGACCAGTGGACGGCGTGACAAGCCTGCCGTAACGGTCAGTAAAAGGCCGTCATTGGTGAAAGTGTAAACGAGGCAAGGAGCGGAGATAACGCAACATAGGAACGGCACGATTTGGCGGAAAGGAATAATGCTATGTGCTAACGGAAGGGGCAAAACGGAAGAGCAGCGTAAATTAACGCAACGGCAAAGCGATGCGAGTTCAGTTAATGGAAAAGCCGTGAAATCTTAAAGAAAAGCATCGTTCTGTTCCACGGATTAAACGCGAAAGAAGGAGCCGTTCGTCCGTAATGGATCAATGACGCTTTGCTGTGCATGCAATTTGTGAATCGAATCGATCAAGTAACTTGCACGAAAATTAACCGAAAACTGTGGCGTTAATGGCCACTTCGAGCTAAGAAATAGGCAAGGAAGCATTCGCGGAAATTTCAGATAGCTCCAAATCTTTTGGAAATATCTGAGTTTCTCATCGTTGGATTAGACAGAGCAAAGCACTGGATAAATTGTTTCACGTGTGATATAGTATATAGTATTGGTATACGAGCACGAAGCAATGGAGGTAACAGCAAATCGTGTGTGGCTCGTAATCTCTAGACAAAAGTGTCCTGGCTGAGAAGAAACAGAACCGAATAAGAGCTTGAGAAGTCAGGACTTAGAGCAAAACCCAGAGGAACAAAAAGGTACCAATCCAGAACCTTCAGATTCTGGTTCAGATGTTTCCGATCCTTGTCCAGATGACTTGCTACGATTCCAGTGTGGAATTAGTTTCGTCTTGACTGTGCTTCAGGTTTTGATATCGACTTCTTACGAATTCATAAACGGAATGTCTTAATCAGCGCCCAAACCTCGGTCAGAATATCGCTCGTAGTACGTAAAGAACTGCGGCGACAAAGATGCTTTATGCTGTTATCTTCGTGGAGATTTAAAGATGACGGTCATTTGGACATCGGAGATTAGAGACTGCTGCTGTTGTGTTTAAATCGTGCAACATGTCGCTTGCTTCTCAACTGAACTAGTTCTTCTTAGGTCTTAGCCTGTGTATCCCAACCCTCCCTACAGCCTCCAGACCTCTCTCTCCTTCTCTCTCTCTATCTCTATCTCTCTTCATTCATCATATTTTCTTTACTTATCCATCCATCCATCCACCCACCCACCATCCTACCCATCCCACCCATCCCATCCATCTATCCATTCATCCATTCATCCATCAAACCATCCATCAATCACTCCATCTATCCGTCACTTTCTAAATTCCTTGTCTTTTTCCTTCTCGAACAGTCTCCCTCTTCTTTCCCTCCTTCACTCTTCTATCGCTCCTTCTTTCCACCCAATATTTCTTCCTACCAGTAGCTCTTTCACACCCTCAATCCTTCCCCTTCCCTCCCTCCGTTACTCTTTTCCCCTTGTCGATCGATCACTCCAAAGCTCCTTGGTTAGGTCCCTCTCTTCCCTACGTCCATAATTAATATTTTCTGCTCTCCTATCTTTCCTCAAGTCTCTTCTTCCGTCCATCTATCCTGTTTCCGTTACTCTCATTGCTTCTCTTCGAACTCTCTCTGCCTTCCTGCCTCCCTCTGTCTGTCTGTCTGTCTGTACCTGCCTTCATCTCTACTACCTCCACAACTCTGCCTTACTTCTCCCTGCCTCCGTATCTGGCTCCAACGTGGGTAACGATGACTCGAATTTCATCGATGCAGTGCAGCATTCGAACGCTGTCCCATCTCTCGCTCGTTTTCGGCCTCGTCGCCTGTGGTGCCCTCTCGCTTGCCGTCTCCACCGACTTCTGGCTCCACACTTCGGAGAAACTCGACCCGATCGTGATCGGTGCCCAGGCTGGCCTCGACCTCCTCAACGACACGCGCTTCGGCGGCACCTCTGTCGCAGCCGGCAGTGGCCCCGGCGACCTCGAGACCTTTGTTCCCGCGACGGCCAAGATGCACTCGGGACTCTGGCGCTCCTGCACCTCCTACGACGAGTCGGGTGAGAGCCGAGGAATCCTTTTGAATAGTATCTGGACGGAAGCCAGTGATGGCATAGTACTTCTAAAAAGTAGTGAATAGTATTTAAAATGGTATTTTAAATGCTTAAAAGTATTTATAAAACTATTTAAGTACTTCTGAAAAGTATTTACCCATCATTGACCGCGACAGACTCCTGTGCAATAGTTGGCAACGTCGTGGACACAACTTGTATTCATGGACTTCTTGATAATAGGTTTTGAACTCGAAACTCTGCCCGCCTGTTCATACCTTCGTCCGTCCTTCTGTCCGTCTATCGACAGATCTATGCCTCATACAACAGTCAATCCCAACATACCCCCCCTTTAGAGCCAAATCCTTTGTTTTATCATACGAAGTAATGCGGTTTGTTCAGGAAATTATTTGCTCACGCTTATTTTAACCTGTAAACAACGTTGCATAATTTTGCAAAATGTTTAATTACTTTCTGAAATTATATATGCAATTTTCGCAGGGTCGTACATAACCTATATTTTGCACACGTGCATACACATGTAGGGCCATATTAATTGCGAACAATGCAAGATGGCTGATATACGGGACTGTTAACAGTAAACACGTCAATTAACGTAGAATCGTCGCCAGATGGTGCGCAGGTTATTCAAGGGAAGCAATATCAACTGGAATAATTAATTGCTATAAGGCATTCTGCGCAGTCTGAGCAGTATGTATGTATATATGTATGTATGTATATATGTATGCATGTGTGTATGTATGTATGTATGCATGCAAACTTGTATATATGTATGTATGCATGTGTGTATGTATGTATATATGTTTCCATGTGTATGCATGTGTATGTATGTATGTATGTATGAATGTATGTATGTATATATGTATGTATGTTTGCACGCGTGTATGTATGCATGCGTATGTATGCATGTGTATGTATGTACGACTGTATGTACTAAGACATTTAATATGAATGTGACTTGGTGGTGAAGCTCGATGCCTTCCATCACTGGTGTCTGAGGAAAATCCTGCGCATTTCCTGTATGGCATACGTCACCAACGCAGAGGTCTATCGACCCACGATGCAAATTCCTGTGTCTAAGCTCATCCAACCAGCGAGGCTCCGGCTGTTTTGTCACCACACTACGTGCTGTCATACATGCATGCATACATACATACATACACACATACATACATACATACACACATGCATACATAGAGTACATAGATACATTCATACATACATACATACATGCACACATACATACACACATACATACACACATGCATGCATACATACACACATGCATACATACATACACAAATGCATGCATACTTACATACATACACACATGCATGCATACATACATACATACACACATACATACATACACACATGCATACATAGAGTACATACATACATTCATACATACATACATACATGCACACATACATACACACATACATACACACATGCATGCATACATACACACATGCATATATACATACCCACATGCATACATACATACACAAATGCATGCATACTTACATACATACATACATGCATGCATACATACATACATACACACATGCATACATACATACATGATATACGGCCGTCCAAGAGGTTGATAGGGACCATCTGGATGCCCTCGCCACACAGGGACTAGAGTAGTGGAGTCCGACTTGCGTCCGCTGAATTTCGGTCAACACACGACCTGGAGACGTGCCCAGAATACAGGCGGTTGGCTGTGTACTGCGCTGTATTGCATCTACTTTATTGTAATGTATTGTATTTTCTTGCATTGCGCCGATACTGTACCGTATCGCTTGTAGTGTATTTTACTAATCGTGCTCTGCTGTCCTGTAACTTACTATGTTGCATTGATATTGTGGTTTGTCGTATGTTCGACAGAATACGGTGATGATGCCTTTATATCGTGTACAAACATTGTCTACTTCGGCCAAGATTACGATCGACCAGAAAAGGCCGACACAACGACATCCATACTACGTAAGATTACCCGATCAGATCCGTATTTTCGTGATCATCATCATGATCATGATCATGATCATGATACTAATCTACTTCTCTATCTTCTACTTTTATTCTGTCTCATATACATCTGGACTTTTATATAGAGCATTTTAATGTTTAATCACTGGCTCTTGTATGGTAATGCATCATCATCATGCATCATAATTCTCAATGCTACCACCACCACCATCACCACCATCACCACCACTACTACTACTACTAATACTACCACTACTATTACTACTACTACCATCACACCACTACTAACACTACCACTACTATATTGTTATGCTTACTACCTCGGTTATTCCTAATCTTGTGTGTCAAACGCATTGCACATTTGGCCAACGTGACCGAATTTCGAACCAGCATTCGACGAACCGACGGATGCAGGCAGTCGAATCCTCAGTCATCCGCTTGGAATCGATAGCCTGGCGCCGCCATGACATGCTCAGACTACAAACAGAAACATTTCACGCGCATTTGCCAACCTTCAGCCGTCCATAAATGAGACTTGAAATTAGCACAGCATCTTTTGAGAATTTCTTATGGACCAAAGCCTCTTGATGATATCAAGAACAAATACGAATTCGGTTACAGTGACAAAATTTAATTATGCATATATAAATTTCTCACGCCACACTTCAGTGGCGCTATTGTAGATATGAAAGGGAGGTGTCGTATTAAATTATTCATCAAAAAGATAATGATAAAATGTAAATGTACATGTTTTTCTGTAGCAACGTTACGTGCTCGATCCTGCTCATTTAACAGTATAGTAGAAGAATAGAAAGAAGAAGCAGAAGAGGAGGAACAGGAGGAAGAGGAAGAATAGGAAGAAGAATAGGAAAAAGAATAGGAAAAAATAAGAAGAGCAGAAAGAAGAAGTAGAAGAAGAAGAAAATGAATACATAGAAGAGGAACAAGAATATAAAGAAGAATAAGAAAAAGAGGAGGAATAAGAGGAGGACTAAAAGATAGAAAAGAAAAAGAAATGGAAAAAAGAAAAAGAACAGGAGGAAGAGAAGTAGGAAGAAAGAGAAAGAAGAAAAGAAAGGAACCAAGATAGTGATAATTATGAAGACGATAAAGATAACGATAATTATGAAGCCGATAAAGATGATAACGACGACTATGCTTATGCGGACTGCGTTGTCGTCGACGACGATGACAACGACAACAACAACAACAACGATTTAACTGATGATGGCGAAGATTGCGAATGAAATGTTGATGAACAGCGTAGGAAAAGCAGTTGACAAAAAGATAAATAGACCAGATTAAAATTTAACAAGAGAAAGACGAACATAGGCGCAGAAATAAAAGCGTCGGCCATATTTCCTCTTTCTTCGCAGGAGCAATCCGGAAGTCAGCGCCAGTCATTGTGGGAAGTCTGCTGGTTATGTTGACGGCACTGGCCCTCAGCATTCTCGGCAACAACAAGCGAGACGTCCGAACTCTGCTAGCCGCCATCTTGTACATCTGCGCCGGTGAGACAGGAAACATATCTATACATAGACAAGTAGATGGATAGACAGACAGACAAACAAACAGACAGACCCGACCACGCGCACGTATTCACGTGGCATTCAGTAAGCTGGAAAGACATCTGTTTTGTTTCGTCTGGAGACTCTTGTCTGTCTTATCTGGTCTGCAAATCTTTCTCTGTATATCACTTTCTGACGGTTGGAGGGCATGCTTGTCCACGTTGTTTCATGCACACAGGTATGTATGTATGCATGTATGTATGTATGTATTCATGATATGTATTATGTATGTATGTATGTATGTATGTATGTATCGTAATCGTAATATCGAAATTTCTACAGCGCTCAACGAAAGCTAAGTCGCGGGAACCAGCTTATTCACAGGCGCTCAGTCAAAACAAAATCGATAGGCAAAAGGGTCAAGATCCAGGAGTCAGGCACTCAGACAGTCGGACGGCTACGGTGGATGCTGTTTGAAACTGTATGTATGTATGTATGTATGTATGTATGCATGCATGCATGTATGTATGTATGCATGCATGCATGTTTGTATGTGTTCACGATGTATTATGTATGCATATATGTATGTATGCATGTATGGATGGATGGATGGATTGATGGATGGATTGATGGATGGATGGATGGATGGTTGGATGGATGTACATATGCATGATTGCAATAAGTATTTCTCGTTTTCTTGTCTCCAGAAGTCAGTTTTTCTCAGCTCCATCGATAACTTTGTCACTTATCAATCACTCTGAACAGAATCCGGATAATCGCATCAGTAAGCAGGTCTCGGCCCTTAGTCCCTGGCACGAGTAGAAGCAGTTTTTGGCTGTTTGTAGCAGTCAAAAGGGATAACACTGGCCAACACATAATTTGTTGCCTCAAATGTTAGAACTGTTTCTGGGTATATTTGACCTGCTGATTCCAGAAAAGGCACCAGTTTTCTCCCAGCAGGTCTAGTTTTCGAGATATAGAACATTATGCCATATACCAGTCCTTGCCTCTGCTCGCCCATAAAACATAAGGCTATAGCTATAATTATGTAGTGCTCAATTTATTATGTGATACACTAAATAAACATAATAATACAAATACTTAAAAGAAAATGGTAGTACCTGAAACTGTACTTATATGATACCAAACAGAACAAGTTTGTTATAAAAATTTCAAGTCATTCGACACCGAAGAAGCTCCTTTTGTACGATTTCCGAGTGTGGCATCTGCCGGAACAATCGCGCATAATATTCCAGCAATAGTCTGCCATCTTTTGTGCATCCCATCTTCCTTGATATCGATTTTCCATTGTTTTGATGTCTTGGTGAAATCTTTCACCTTGCTCTTCGCTGAAGTCACCAAGATTCTCTGGAAAGCGATCTAAGTGACTGTGGAGATAATGGACTTTAATGCTCATGTTGCAGCCAAGCTTGTTGAAATGAAGAAGCATATCCTCTACTAGTTGTGCATAATTGTCTGCCTTCTTGTTGCCAAGAAAATTTTTAGTTACAAGAACAAAGGAAGACCAGGCACAAGATTCGATTTCATTCATTGATGGTATGAAAAGTGGGTCATTCATAAGTTGCCTGATCTGTGGACCATCGAAGATTCCAGCCTTCAATTTTTCCATTGTAATTCTTGGTAACTTGTGTACTATGTATTCGAAGCATGAACCTTCTTTATTCAAAGCCCTGACAAATTGTTTCATCAGGCCTAGCTTTATATGTAGTGGTGGCAGTATGATCCTATCTCGTGCCACCAAAGATTCCTTGATTACATTTTGAGCTCCAACCACCATGTCTTTCCTCGAAGGCCAATCTTTTCTTGTCCAATGTTCATGCTTGGCTCTACTGTCCCAAAGACACAAAAAGCAGGGATACTTTGTGTAGCCACTTTGTTGACCAAGGAGGAAATTTACCATCTTCAAGTCTACACAAATTACCCATTGATGTTCTTTGTATTTTATCTTTTCCAGTACTAAAGAGATGGCATTGTACTCTTCTTTCATCCTGGTGGAGTGACCGATTGGAATAGAACCAAATTTGTTGCCATTATTTAAAAGCACACATTTCAGACTACGTTTTGAACTGTCGATAAAAGACGCCACTCATCTGGGCTGTAATCCGACAGACCAATTTTCTTCAATAAGTTGCTGATGTCATTACAGAATACTAGGTTGTTGTCTTCGATAAAGAATGGCAGCAAATCCTTTTCTCTGTTTCTATAAATTGTAATTCTCGTTCCAGGCTGAAGTGCATTCTTTTCCTTTAGTCTGGACGCAAGCAATTCAGAGGACTCTTTGGAAAGATATAAGTCCCTGATCAGATCACTCAACTCTTTTTGGTCAAAACGTTCACTGTGTGAAGTTGATTGGAAATCACTGTCACTGCCCCCACTTTCTTCACTTTCGTCATCTTGTCCGATATTGGACATGCAAGTCTCATCGTCTGAGAGCTGAGGTAGTTCGCGAAAAGGTGGAACTGGTACAATATCCGAATGCGGAACAGGTCTCCTGGCTGAAGGTATATCAGGGTAAGACAACTTGTGACGATTATTTCGATTGATGCCTATGATATTAACCATACAAAAGTAACAGTCGTCGAAGTGGTTTATCTGTTCCCTCCAAACCATCGGTACACCAAATTTCAGGCAGCTTCTCTTTCCAATTGTCCAGTGGCGCATTTGTTCAATACAAGTTTTGCATACTGTATGAGGAGCCCATTGCTTATCTTGATCTCCAAGTTTGACACCAAAATAACCTACATATGCTCTTTTTACAAACTCAGAAATCGGTTTCCTGTTTGCTTTTAGTGTGTATTCCCCACAAATGTAGCAGAATATGTCTGGATGGTTAATGCAGCTCCGTCTGGAAGTAGCCATAACCTTAAGGATGTTCGCATCTGAGGAATTAAATGACTAACCTAAAAAATAGTAAGAACATGTAGTTATTTAATGCTCACATTCACAGATTGTTCTTGCGACCAACTCTTAATATGCCCTAATATGGTTTTTTGGTTTTTGAAAACTAATACTGTTGTATAAGTTTCATGTGTGATTTGGGAACTATTGTTTTAATTGTTATAAATTCTTATGGGCTCCAAACTTATGAATTGTCAGTTGATTGCGTTTTGCAGAAAACCTGCATGAACCTTAGAGAGAAAACTTTACATAGTTGAATAATGCGGCTGCTCTAGCTTTCAGGAGGCGGTTTATATAGGCTATAAATGCTGACTTCAGCATAATCTATTTACATAGTTCGAAACCATGAAACGCTGTATAAGCACAAATAAATTCTAAATGAGGCCATGAATTTAGTGCTGAGTAAGCTGTAGGCTACGGAATAGTTATTTCGTTGAATCAGCAATATCTCAGCACGCGGCAAGATATGCTGATTTTACATTATAAGGATGTAGGCATTATATGAATCAGCAAGAATTATAATTAGCCATAAATAAAGCTTATTATGACATTTTAGTTTTGCCAAAGACATCGTTTAAAGAGTGGACTGGGTTTTCTTTACAAAATCGACGATATCTCAGAAACTAGACCTGATGCACTCAATCCAATGACATTTTCTGAATCAGCGCCCAAAATTACCCCAAGAACAGGTCTAAAACCGAAGCCAACAAGAAAAAAAAAATTTTCTGTTGGCCAGTGTAATAGGTCGAGCGCTGAGCCACTAATTGGAAGCATTCACACGAAAACAACCGCTTTGTCTCGAGCGCCGTAGGAAGGACCAGTTGGAGCAACTACTTTAGGCGACCATTCAACCCTTCTCCATTCTTCCATCATTCCTCCCTCCATTGTGTCTCTTTTCCAGTTGTCTTCTTTATCCGGCTCGTTGGTCGGTGCTAAATTGCAGCTATAAAAAGACTCATTTGGTAATGGTGATCAACAAGCTCACACGCTATGATGCTATGGCTTCACTATGCTAACGACCACACTACGACGACTATCTCTCTCTCTCTCTCTCTCTCTCTCTCGCTCTCTCTCTCCATTGGCTTCTATGACTTTCTCTGTCTGTTTCTATTTTAATGTCTTTCTCTTGCTCTGCCTGTCTCTGTGTTTGTGTCTCTCTGTCTCTGTATCTATCTAGCTATGTCTTTCTCTATCAGTACACTTTTGCCATTTGCCTGCCCTTGCATGCCTGCCTGCCTACCTGCATGCATGCATGCCTGCATGTCTGCTTGCCTGCCTGCCTGTCTGTCAGTTTGCTTGTTTGTCTACATGGACAAACGAACGAACAGAAAGATACATTTTTATGAATGCACATACATACATGCATACATACATACATACATGTACAAAACATACATATATAAATACGCTCAATCTGTATATAGACTCTATATCCCTACCTATGACTATCTTAGTCAATCTGTTTACATAAATGTCTCAC
This sequence comes from Norana najaformis, assembly GCA_964023275.1. Lineage (NCBI taxonomy): Eukaryota > Metazoa > Annelida > Clitellata > Crassiclitellata > Hormogastridae > Norana > Norana najaformis. The sequence goes on from OZ029929.1 coordinate 6,724,523, forward strand.
TCACTCATTTACCAACTCAGCAACTCACTCAGTCACTCACTCACTGTACATTTTGTCTAACGTGCTAATTATAATTATTATGTCTAGACCAGATCACTGTAACGAACCCGAAAATTTATGTAGCTCTTGTTCGAAACAACTCAGAAACTAAATAAAGATTGGAATTTGGACAGAGTACATATACGGCACATAATATAAGGTTAGGCAGGGCGTATCCGTGGTTTTTGGTTCATTTTGTACAGTTAGGCGGAACCATCCATCGATCAGTGGTTCTTTAAGTGCATTCAGTAAAGGAGATTGGAGGGAAAGGGAGTTACAGGGAGCAATATTGGATTTCCCCAGAAGTGACATTTGCCGAACAAGCTCCCAGAGGCTCTGCCCGGAATAGACTAGTATATATATATATCGATGAGTTTGTATGATATATATATATATATTCTGTATGATATATATAAAAATATATATCATACAAACTCATCGATGCTCCACCGCTTGCAATTTCTGCATCTGCTTTTCACTCAAAACTGAAAACATTCCTCTTTCAAAGATCCTGTCCTGACACCTCTTCTTCCTCTTATCTCTTTCTCTCTCTCCTCTCCAATCCCAAACACCACCCCCTATAGCTGCCACGCTGTCTCTCCGTCTGACTTTTGGATCTTGACCTGGAACCGAACCCTTTTGCCTATCGATTTGTTTTGACTGAGCGCCTGTGAATAAGCTGGTCCCCGCGACGTGGCTTTCGTTGGGCGCTGTAGAAATCTCGGAGTAACGATTACGATTATATATTCGTCATATATAAGGCGATTCTGGATTATATAAACCGGTTCTTCTTTACCCGTGCTGCGCCCTGATGTAGGTCGAAGCATCTGTTCTTCGTCCTGTCCCTTGTTTCTCAGCAGTCGGAATCAGGTGCTGCTTCGTTCATTTATAGGATCCTGCAGCAGAATTCTACGCATTCCGCGAACTGCACTATTGCACGGGATGATGGATATATGTCTTTAAAGAGGCTATTGCACGGGATGATGGATATCTGTCTTTAAAGAGGCTATTGCACGGGATGATGGATATCTGTCTTTAAAGAGGCTATTGCACGGGATGATGGATATCTGTCTTTAAAGAGGCTATTGCACGGGATGATGGATATCTGTCTTTAAAGAGGCTATTGCACGGGATGATGGACATCTGTCTTTAAAGAGGCTATTGCACGGGATGATGGATATCTGTCTTTAAAGAGGCTATTGCACGGGATGATGGATATATGTCTCTAAAGAGGCTATTGCACGGGATGATGGATATCTGTCTTTAAAGAGGCTATTGCACGGGATGATGGATATATGTCTTTAAAGAGGCTATTGCACGGGATGATGGATATATGTCTTTAAAGAGGCTATTGCACGGGATAATGGATATATGTCTTTAAAGAGGCTATTGCACGGGATGATGGATATCTGTCTTGAAAGAGGCTATTGCACGGGATGATGGACATCTGTCTTTAAAGAGGCTATTGCACGGGATGATGGATATCTGTCTTGAAAGAGGCTATTGCACGGGATGATGGATATCTGTCTTTAAAGAGGCTATTGCACGGGATGATGGATATCTGTCTTTAAAGAGGCTATTGCACGGGATGATGGATATCTGTCTTTAAAGAGGCTATTGCACGGGATGATGGATATCTGTCTTTAAAGAGGCTATTGCACGGGATGATGGATATCTGTCTTTAAAGAGGCTATTGCACGGGATGATGGATATATGTCTTTAAAGAGGCTATTGCACGGGATGATGGATATATGTCTTTAAAGAGGCTATTGCACGGGATGATGGATATCTGTCTTTAAAGAGGCTATTGCACGGGATGATGGACATCTGTCTTTAAAGAGGCTATTGCACGGGATGATGGACATCTGTCTTTAAAGAGGCTATTGCACGGGATGATGGATATCTGTCTTTAAAGAGGCTATTGCACGGGATGATGGATACCTGTCTTTAAAGAGGCTATTGCACGGGATGATGGATATCTGTCTTTAAAGAGGCTATTGCACGGGATGATGGATATATGTCTTTAAAGAGGCTATTGCACGGGATGATGGATATATGTCTTTAAAGAGGCTATTGCACGGGATGATGGATACCTGTCTTTAAAGAGGCTATTGCACGGGATGATGGATACCTCTCTTTAAAGAGGCTATTGCACGGGATGATGGATACCTGTCTTTAAAGAGGCTATTGCACGGGATGATGGATATCTGTCTTTAAAGAGGCTATTGCACGGGATGATGGATATCTGTCTTTAAAGAGGCTATTGCACGGGATGATGGATATCTGTCTTTAAAGAGGCTATTGCACGGGATGATGGATATATGTCTTTAAAGAGGCTATTGCACGGGATGATGGATATCTGTCTTTAAAGAGGCTATTGCACGGGATGATGGATATCTGTCTTTAAAGAGGCTATTGCACGGGATGATGGATATCTGTCTTTAAAGAGGCTATTGCACGGGATGATGGATATCTGTCTTTAAAGAGGCTATTGCACGGGATGATGGATATCTGTCTTTAAAGAGGCTATTGCACGGGATGATGGATATCTGTCTTTAAAGAGGCTATTGCACGGGATGATGGATATATGTCTTTAAAGAGGCTATTGCACGGGATGATGGATACCTGTCTTTAAAGAGGCTATTGCAAGGGATGATGGATATCTGTCTTTAAAGAGGCTATTGCACGGGATGATGGACATCTGTCTTTAAAGAGGCTATTGCACGGGATGATGGATATCTGTCTTTAAAGAGGCTATTGCACGGGATGATGGATATATGTCTTTAAAGAGGCTATTGCACGGGATGATGGACATCTGTCTTTAAAGAGGCTATTGCACGGGATGATGGATATCTGTCTTTAAAGAGGCTATTGCACGGGATGATGGACATCTGTCTTTAAAGAGGCTATTGCACGGGATGATGGATATCTGTCTTTAAAGAGGCTATTGCACGGGATGATGGATATCTGTCTTTAAAGAGGCTATTGCACGGGATGATGGACATCTGTCTTTAAAGAGGCTATTGCACGGGATGATGGACATCTGTCTTTAAAGAGGCTATTGCACGGGATGATGGATATCTGTCTTTAAAGAGGCTATTGCACGGGATTATGGATATATGTCTTTAAAGAGGCTATTGCACGGGATGATGGATATCTGTCTTTAAAGAGGCTATTGCACGGGATGATGGATACCTGTCTTTAAAGAGGCTATTGCACGGGATGATGGATACCTGTCTTTAAAGAGGCTATTGCACGGGATGATGGATATCTGTCTTTAAAGAGGCTATTGCACGGGATGATGGATATATGTCTTTAAAGAGGCTATTGCACGGGATGATGGATACCTGTCTTTAAAGAGGCTATTGCACGGGATGATGGATACCTGTCTTTAAAGAGGCTATTGCACGGGATGATGGATATCTGTCTTTAAAGAGGCTATTGCACGGGATGATGGATATCTGTCTTTAAAGAGGCTATTGCACGGGATGATGGATATCTGTCTTTAAAGAGGCTATTGCACGGGATGATGGATATCTGTCTTTAAAGAGGCTATTGCACGGGATGATGGATATCTGTCTTTAAAGAGGCTATTGCACGGGATGATGGATATCTGTCTTTAAAGAGGCTATTGCACGGGATGATGGATATCTGTCTTTAAAGAGGCTATTGCACGGGATGATGGATATCTGTCTTTAAAGAGGCTATTGCACGGGATGATGGATATCTGTCTTTAAAGAGGCTATTGCACGGGATGATGGATATCTGTCTTTAAAGAGGCTATTGCACGGGATGATGGATATCTGTCTTTAAAGAGGCTATTGCACGGGATGATGGATATCTGTCTTTAAAGAGGCTATTGCACGGGATGATGGATATCTGTCTTTAAAGAGGCTATTGCACGGGATGATGGACATCTGTCTTTAAAGAGGCTATTGCACGGGATGATGGATATATGTCTTTAAAGAGGCTATTGCACGGGATGATGGATACCTGTCTTTAAAGAGGCTATTGCACGGGATGATGGATATCTGTCTTTAAAGAGGCTATTGCACGGGATGATGGACATCTGTCTTTAAAGAGGCTATTGCACGGGATGATGGATATCTGTCTTTAAAGAGGCTATTGCACGGGATGATGGATATATGTCTTTAAAGAGGCTATTGCACGGGATGATGGATATCTGTCTTTAAAGAGGCTATTGCACGGGATGATGGATACCTGTCTTTAAAGAGGCTATTGCACGGGATGATGGATACCTGTCTTTAAAGAGGCTATTGCACGGGATGATGGACATCTGTCTTTAAAGAGGCTATTGCACGGGATGATGGATATATGTCTTTAAAGAGGCTATTGCACGGGATGATGGATATATGTCTTTAAAGAGGCTATTGCACGGGATGATGGATATCTGTCTTTAAAGAGGCTATTGCACGGGATGATGGATATCTGTCTTTAAAGAGGCTATTGCACGGGATGATGGATATCTGTCTTTAAAGAGGCTATTGCACGGGATGATGGATATCTGTCTTTAAAGAGGCTATTGCACGGGATGATGGATATCTGTCTTTAAAGAGGCTATTGCACGGGATGATGGATATCTGTCTTTAAAGAGGCTATTGCACGGGATGATGGATATATGTCTTTAAAGAGGCTATTGCACGGGATGATGGATACCTGTCTTTAAAGAGGCTATTGCACGGGATGATGGATATCTGTCTTTAAAGAGGCTATTGCACGGGATGATGGACATCTGTCTTTAAAGAGGCTATTGCACGGGATGATGGATATCTGTCTTTAAAGAGGCTATTGCACGGGATGATGGATATATGTCTTTAAAGAGGCTATTGCACGGGATGATGGACATCTGTCTTTAAAGAGGCTATTGCACGGGATGATGGATATCTGTCTTTAAAGAGGCTATTGCACGGGATGATGGATATATGTCTTTAAAGAGGCTATTGCACGGGATGATGGACATCTGTCTTTAAAGAGGCTATTGCACGGGATGATGGATATCTGTCTTTAAAGAGGCTATTGCACGGGATGATGGATATCTGTCTTTAAAGAGGCTATTGCACGGGATGATGGATATCTGTCTTTAAAGAGGCTCTTGCACGGGATGATGGATACCTGTCTTTAAAGAGGCTATTGCACGGGATGATGGATACCTGTCTTTAAAGAGGCTATTGCACGGGATGATGGATACCTGTCTTTAAAGAGGCTATTGCACGGGATGATGGATATCTGTCTTTAAAGAGGCTATTGCACGGGATGATGGATATATGTCTTTAAAGAGGCTATTGCACGGGATGATGGATACCTGTCTTTAAAGAGGCTATTGCACGGAATGATGGATATCTGTCTTTAAAGAGGCTATTGCACGGGATGATGGATATCTGTCTTTAAAGAGGCTATTGCACGGGATGATGGATATCTGTCTTTAAAGAGGCTATTGCACGGGATGATGGATATCTGTCTTTAAAGAGGCTATTGCACGGGATGATGGATATCTGTCTTTAAAGAGGCTATTGCACGGGATGATGGATATATGTCTTTAAAGAGGCTATTGCACGGGATGATGGATATCTGTCTTTAAAGAGGCTATTGCACGGGATGATGGATATCTGTCTTTAAAGAGGCTATTGCACGGGATGATGGATATCTGTCTTTAAAGAGGCTATTGCACGGGATGATGGATATCTGTCTTTAAAGAGGCTATTGCACGGGATGATGGATATCTGTCTTTAAAGAGGCTATTGCACGGGATGATGGATATCTGTCTTTAAAGAGGCTATTGCACGGGATGATGGATATCTGTCTTTAAAGAGGCTATTGCACGGGATGATGGATATCTGTCTTTAAAGAGGCTATTGCACGGGATGATGGATATCTGTCTTTAAAGAGGCTATTGCACGGGATGATGGATATCTGTCTTTAAAGAGGCTATTGCACGGGATGATGGATATATGTCTTTAAAGAGGCTATTGCACGGGATGATGGATACCTGTCTTTAAAGAGGCTATTGCACGGGATGATGGATATCTGTCTTTAAAGAGGCTATTGCACGGGATGATGGACATCTGTCTTTAAAGAGGCTATTGCACGGGATGATGGATATCTGTCTTTAAAGAGGCTATTGCACGGGATGATGGATATCTGTCTTTAAAGAGGCTATTGCACGGGATGATGGATATATGTCTTTAAAGAGGCTATTGCACGGGATGATGGATATCTGTCTTTAAAGAGGCTATTGCACGGGATGATGGATACCTGTCTTTAAAGAGGCTATTGCACGGGATGATGGATACCTGTCTTTAAAGAGGCTATTGCACGGAATGATGGACTTCGTTCTTTAAAGAAGCGTTCGGTCGTTGGATAGCAGGGTTTGTGGTGATTGCGCATGTGCCTCCCTCCCACATTTCTCAGCGCCGTCAAGGAGAGCATCATAATCACCGGCGCTATATCAAATTAAATCCGTGGAAGGTGGAAAGCGATTTTGATGGCTGGCAGTGGTGGTTATATACAAGCTGGTCCAAGATGGAGTGAAACTACTAGAAATTACAAGCGGAGGGTAGATAGGCCCTAAGAGGAAATCAGGGCTGTTGGCCTGACAGGTCTTCCAGGAGTTGGTTCCAAAGACTTGGGGCAGCACAGATTGCATGATTTGAGAGAAGACGAGACTGAAAACCGAGATAGAGAAAGGACTGAGGTGGAATCGTAATCGTAAGCATGACGAACGGAAAATTGATTACTATGACGTCATATGTTGGAATAGCCAATGGTTTGTGAAAATACACAGTTGTCGCATTGCCCTGCGCATACAACGAACGGAATAACATGTAATTGTAACGTAAGTGTTTAGATTACTAGACCGTTACACGCGGAATCCACGGCTCACTCGATAGAACTGGCTTGGCGAATAGGCCTAATTATGCATCGCTGTTTCCAGCTCTTAAGGCAAGGACTGCGAGTCCGTCCCTTCGAACTCTGGCGTGGCGTTTGAGACGGTATGGGTCTCCGGGGAACCATTGAACAAGCGCTTTCCACACTGTGCAATAAATTTCGCCATGCAAGAGCCGTCTGCATAAGAGAAGCATACAGCGCTCTCGCCATAGCACTCTCCCTGGGAATTACTCTAAACTAATGCATGCCAGTAGCAGAGACTATACTTCAATGCACGCATCATGTACATGTATGTTTATTTGTATGCATGTATGTAGTCTATGCATATTTGCATGCATGTTTCTATGTATGTATGTATGTATGTATGTATGTATGTATGTATGTATGTAACACATAACATTATCAAGACTGTGGCTGGGATTAGTTCATTAGTTCACAGATGCAACGATATCCATCCTTCTTAATGAGTTACTGCTACAGGGATAACAAGTCCACTTGGACATACATGCTTTTAGCGTTTGTGAGGTCCTTAAAAGCGCTATATAAATAGCCAGATACATACATACATACGTACTGTATATACTTGCGTGCATGCAAATACGAACAAGCATGCCCTCCAACTGTCAGAAAGTGACAGGCAGAGACAGATTTGCAGACCAGATAAGACAGGCAAAGAGTCTCAAGACAAAACAAAACAAAACATACATACATACCTATATACATACATACATACACACAAATACACACACATACATACACACATACATACATAAATACCTATATACATACATACATACACACATACATGTATACAGTGTATCCTCTTCAGTGGTTGAGCCATCAACAAGAAATAACTTTCCTGTAGACCAGCATCTTCATTTTACCACGAAATTCTACGTGCAATTGCAACCAGCATTTGAAAGCTATTGTTTTGCCGTAAAGCAAGACTGAAAGAATTTCTGAGTATATAACGTGACAGAGGGCGCTATATAAATGTTCCGAAAATACGAATTAACGACCGAATGAATAGTTAAACAGCAATGGTGCGTTCCGCCAATCAGAATCGGGTCAGAATACTTGTCCTGCTGCTGCCGGCGGAGTCTGCTAAAAGCTGCCTTATATCGAGTTAGGCTGACGTCAAGGGATGCTCGCGCAGCTGGAGAAGTCACCCGCTGGCAGTTTCTCGCAGACACGTACAGAATTATCAACGATCAGTCAACCCAGAAGTCTTTATCATCATAGCCATCCTATTCATCATCGTCGTCGTCGTGTCATCATCATTATCATCTTCTTCGTCACTTTCATCTTTTTCTTCTTCTTGTTCTTCTTTTTCTTCTGCTTCTTCTTCTTCTTCCTCCTCCTCCTACTCCTTCTTCTTCTTCTTAATCATCATCATCGTCTTCCTCCTCTTAGACATTTTATACCTAGGCATGTGCAGGGGCTCCGAGTATGCTTATTAAATCCTGTCCGTTGCTCCACCTGAGCGTCTGATAATTAAATCTCACCAGACATCGGTCAATGAGTTTTCGATGCACTGACTGTCTGCTCGTCATTTCTCCCTTTACACGCAGCAGCATCAGACGAGCAGACGAACGAACCGAACAGACAGACTGTTGTATGACTTGTCCCTGGCACATGTCTTGCCCTTGGTCGACAGTCATTCGCAGTACCTAGTTCCATCATTTGGCAACTCTCTAATCTCTACCTGCTAAATGTCTTGCAACCATTTTGATGCAATGTTATTCGCCTCTTCAGACGATGAAGTCATAGACGGAAACAGAATAGAGACGAAGTGAAGGACACATATAGCAAAGCAATGAAATGTCAGCGATCTTAGAAAAACGAGAGAGCAACAGAGAGAGAGAGAGAGAGAGTGAGAGAGAGTGAGAGAGACAGAGAGAAAGAAACAGGGAGAACGAGACAGAGAGAGAGAGAGAAATGAACAGCTAAAGTGTAATATGGTCAGGCAAACTGGAGACAGACAGAGCAGACTTGCATATGCAGTTATATATATATACATACTTACAGATACAGATATACAGAGAGACTGATATACAGACTTACTAGATGTAGACAGACAGAAAGACAGACTGACATAGATACATACAGACATACAGAGAGGAAAACAGCGATACAGATAGACAGACACACAGACAATGAAGTGTACAGACAAAATGACAGACAGAGGAAATGAAATAAATAGATAAGCATATTAAGTGGAACCGGGAAAGAAAAAAACTGTTTATGGATGGAACCGAACTATTTTCTACACACATTCACTTCTTTTCTTTTCGTGTCTCGCTGAATAAAGCCAGAAATCTAGACAGAGATTTTTACACATACAAGCTCACATAAATATAAACTAGATGGCTCTATACTTAACATATATGTAAATATGTGTGCTCTGCATCGTATAGACTTACACAGGGCGCTCAACATCATATAGGTCTACACAGGGCGCTCCGCGTCATATAGGTCTACACAGGGTGCTCTGCATCGAATAGGTCTACACAGGGTGCTCTGCATCAAACAGATCTACACAGGGTGCTCTGCATCAAATAGGTCTACACAGGGTGCTCTGCAGCATATAGGTCCATACAGGACGCTCTGCATCATATAGGTCTACACAGGGTGCTCTGAATAATATAGGTCTACACAGGGTGCTCTGCATCATATAGGTCTACACAGGACGCTCTGCATCAAATAGGTCTACACAGAGTGCTTTGAATAATATAAATCTACACAGGGTGCTCTGCATCATATAGGCCCACACAGGGTGCTCTGCATCATATAGATCTACACAAGACGCTCTGCGTCATATAGGTCTACACAGGACGCTCTGCATCAAATAGATCTACACAGGGTGCTCTGCAACATATAGGTCCACACAGGACGCTCGGCACTTCATCTGTATTCAATTAGAAAGCCGACTTTTGAAATATTACATATGCATAAAGACGTATATATGAAACATATATACCTATATTCACGTATATATAGATTCGTGTACATTTATTCATATATAAATGAATATGTAAATAGCCAATGATGCAGCTTCTGTTCAAATGGCGCCGACATGGTGATCTCATAAAACAGCGAAATTGGGAGATTTTGTGAGATACAGCCAAAAATGACAAAACTTATCCATAGATTTCACATCCTTATATATATATATATTTACATACGCATATATACATATATAGTATATGCAGTTTCGTAGGACTGGGTACATATAAATATATATTCACATCTTAGTTATGGCCGAAATATTCCCAGTGGTCTGGAGCCGCTCTGCTGTTCGCAGACGACTAAACAGCGCGACTGAATTTGTATAGCGCATTTTCCGAAAATGACAAGGCAGGGCCAACAGAGCAAGTCATAGAACCATGAATCACGCGATTTCCAATTCGAAAATTCCGTCAACAGGTTATCTGTCTTTTCCGATCGATTATATAATTATAGGAAGGCTGAGTAAGGACTGAAGGAAGAAAAGAAAGAAAGAATGAATAAATAAATGAATAGATGGATGGACAGAAGGAAAGAATGTAGGAAGAAAGGAGGAAGGAAGCAGGAGGAAGGAAGCAAGAAGGAAAGAAGGAAAGAAAGGGAGAGAATGAATGAATGAATGAATGAAGCGATAAATGGAAAGAGGACTAGAAAGATGGAGGAAAGATGTGAAGAAAGGAAGAAATAAAAAGAATGGATGCATGAAAGAACGGAAGAAAGGAGGGAGAGAGGATGGCACGGATAGAGGAAAGAAGCAAATAGGAAAGAAAGGATTGAATGGAGTACTGAAGGAATGAAGCAGATCAAGGAATAAGGTATCACTTTACAAAAATAGAACGAATAAAGCAAGAAATTAAAAGGAACAATTTATTAAATGAAATTTGGGTGCAAAGAATCAGAATGCGGAAGAAGGAAAGAATTAGAATAGGAATTGAGGGAAGAATTAGAACAGGGAAGGAGGAAAGAATTAGAAGATGGAAGTATTATAATATGGAAAGAGGGAAGAATAAGAATAGGGAAGGAGGGGAAGTGTAGCAAGGAATAAAAGAAGTAATGAAACGGGAACAAATAAGAGTATAAGCTAGAACGGAGGAAACTATGCCACGATTTGAAAAATAGACAAATGGGAATTAACAAAAATTATGGCATAAACTGTTAGATAGCCATGTTCCAGCGCCACTTGAGAGGTGCACAATAGGCGCAAAATAGATGTCATGATACATACTTGCGTAGTATACATGCATACAAAGGAAGAAGAGAGAGGAACAACACAACTAAGCGAAAGAGACAAACAGAGACATACAGGGAGATAAAGAGATATAGGAACAGGAAAGGAGTTTATAAGGAGGTGTAAATACGAATCCCTGCCTTTGATCGCATACTCCTTAACCTGACCTTCTTTATTTCGATGTTGTTCAGCTCTGTCTCTGGCCATCGGGGTGATCTTCTACATCTCGGCGGTCAACGACGAGGTCTCTCACCGCAAGAAATCGATCACAGCCGAGAGCGAGGGCTTCACCTACCACTACGGCTGGGCCTTCTTCTTCGCCGGGTCGTCCTTCATGTGCTCTATGGTCGCCTCCGTCAACAACATCTCTCTCTACCTGAGACGATACCCGAATTCCGACGAACAGGCAACAGTCAAGCCCGAAGCCCTGCCGCCTAACAACCGTAACATTACAACACCCGTCTAGACCCCAACCACGCAGCGGCGGTGGAGAGCTTAGGATAATGCCTTTCAGCAAACCACGCTGCTCTTCTGCGTTCACGAACCAATAGCTCATGCATGGGTCGTCTTTTAGTTACGAAGATCTACATGTTCCAGTATGTCAACCAATCACTCTTTCGCAAAATACGAGATTCCTCGGTCACAGAATCAAAAAGGCCACGCCTACGTCCAAAGTGTACGGTCCAATCAGAAACGACGATGTCCAGTTGAAACATTCGCTAGCCGGTCACGTTTTCGACAGGCCTGCCTTTGGAATCCGACAAGCAATCGCTTACCGATGTGTAGTGTAATAATCCTTTGAAAGGTTATCTGGGCCAAATCAAGTTTACCAAAATGCTTTGTAAAGTATTATCTCGGTTGCAGGTAGTATCAGGGAGACTAACACAATGGTTCTACGGCCACTAAACGACTAAGAATCATTAAGAATTTTAGTCTACTCCACGCCAACATTTTCTCTCATAAACCAATCGCGTTTTAGTAGGTGCCTAAGCGCCGCCCCTTGACATTTTAGCCAATCGTCAACTGACGAAGTAACCAATCAGTAACTTATCTGTATTAACGATTAATGTACTACAATGTACGTTATATAACTGAACATTTTAACAGCGCATCTGTAAGCAGATAATGGTCGCATAGCGGAAAACTTCACGACTGAAAGTCTCTCGCGCACACGTATAACCCAATCAATGGAGTCTCATTCACAGTTGACATCATGCTCAGGGTTTCTGGTCCATATTGCATTGAGGCATCACGACAGCCGATTGAAGTGTCCGCGACACACGGTACCCGCTCACCGAATGGCATCCCGGCGATAGAAAAAGTTACGTCCGGATCTCCCTCATGTCTCAAGGTCTCTGTTGGAAGGACACTTGGTAGTAGCTGTGGCTGGTTGGTCGCACGACCTCTGTGTCTGACGCCACTCCAGACACCATAGCGCACCACTGTATCACAAAATACGAGATTCCGCGGTCGCAGAAGACATGTGAAAGTCTGGAGCTGAACAGTGGTCCAACTGTTCTTAGGTCCACCAATTCAAAATGGCGGTCGGCCTGTGGTAACTGGTGTCCGAATAGGCTTACCGTCCTAGAACAGATCTAAGAAATAAATCCCAAACGCTGTCTCAAACTCGGTATGCTTTCGAATATATGAGAATTTTCAAGCAAGTACTGCAGTGACGAACGTGTGGGCCTATGCTAAAGTATACGAGACACGTCAATTTCCAATGGAGAGCTTAGGATGATGCCCTTCACCAAACCACACTGCTCTGCGTTCATGAACCAATTGCTCATACATGGGCCGTCTTTTATTTATGAAGGTCTACATGTTCCAATGTGTCAACCAATCATTCTTTCGCGATTTGAATCGTAAATCGTATCGTAATCGTAATCTCTATATTTCTACAGCGCCCAACGAAAGCAAAGTCGCAGTTTATTCACAGGCGCTCAATAAAAACAAAATCGATAGGCAAGGTTTCGCTTCAATATCAACATTCAAGAATCAGGCAGGCAGTCAGACGGACATGGTGGGTGGTGTTTGGAATTGGATCTGCAAGAGATAAGGGGAAGATGAGAAATCAGGATCTGCGGGAGTGTTTTCAGTTTCGAGTGGAAACTCCCAGATATTGCAAGGGGTGAAGTGATGGCAAATTTGTATACGCCAATACACTCCCACAAGAATCCACGCTGAATTCCAAATTAATGTCATACCGACGTATTTTAGACCTATAGAAGATTTAAGATAAGGCCCCTATTTTGTCACTATATTCTAGTTTCTTTGAAATCTGAAAATAATCATAAACAAATGCCTATTATTTTAGTTTATTCGCATTAGTTATTTGCATTGAAATAAGTTGTCTTGTGTCAGCATGATCACCCATCCAATCTTCGCAGTCGAACAGAGGCCTTGCCCCATTTACTGCAACCGAACATGATGCGAATCGAGATTAACTCATATGAGAGGATATAACTTAAATAGAAACGCAGTCTCTACATAATAGTTTAGCTGTTTCGTGTATAATTTCCAAACCGAGGATGACTACTTTATTTTCTGGTATTAACAAGCTTATGCATGCCTGTCTGTCTACATATATGTATGCATGTGCTTCGTAATTGAAAACAATATTACCGTGACCAGAGTATTTATGCTGTTATAAAGTGACTAGATTTTGTTCGATTCCAACATACACCATAGGCCTACATAGGCCGTCTCTCTGCCTGACTTGGATCTTGACCTGGAACCGCACCCTTTTGCCTATCGATTTTGTTTTGACTGAGCGCCTGTGAATAAGCTGATCCCTGTGACTTGGCTTTCGTTGGGCACTGTAGAAATCTCGGAATTACGATTACTGTTGCATGGTAGCCATCGAGCAACAATGTCTGGCTGTAGGGCCAATACGTCACATTTAACATTCTTGTGTATTTTTGTCAGCCATTGTATGTTTATGATCGTTCTGGCCACATTAGTGTCTGGTGTCATCAAAAATTAGTGTTGACATACTGTCTGGTAAAGAACAGTAGGCCTAACGGTCCCCCACAGTGTTGTGTGCACCGCGGCTATTTACAGTGACCAGGCGATTTTGCGTGACTGTCTGCAACAGTACGATTGAATTTTGATAATTCCCCTTAGAAAATTCGTAAGTGCACAACGAAGCCTATATAAGAACCACGAACAACAGAATGGAAGAGGTGGTGGGTCTTGAGTTTAGAGCGAAAGATAGTCTCAGTCGCGAACATGTGGAGGAAACAGTTCCATATGGGTCACCAACTGTAAATAAATGTCAGTCAAAGACAATAAAATAGTGCAACAAGAACAGTATACCCCCGTACAACCTTCCCAGTAGACGACTGCATTAAAAGAATTACAACAGGGGCTTACGGATGACGCTGTCGACGACGACAAAAGAAGAGATGGGGAGACATGATTCAGTAAGACCTAGAGCTCCTCAGACTGAAGAAAGACGAGATTAACGATAGAAACAAATGGAAAAGAAGGATTCGCGTGGCTGACCCCTCCCCTAGGAGGGATTAATTCCAGCCACAAGGAGAGAGAGAGAACTTTCCCAGGAGACGATGATCGAAGAAAAGATCGTCATTTAACAGAACTACAAGGCATAATCAGGGATGATTGGTAGGACTGCAGATGACTTGCACGTGCTTTGTACATGACGAGTGTCAGCTTGAAGGAGATACCTTCAAACACCGGTAAAGGAAGTCATTGTGGAGGACAAAGAGGGATAATATGGTCTTGGTAAGAGAGTTCAAGACACAGCCGTGCTGCCTGATGCATGGCTCTGGGCTCTGGCCATACACAACAATACAACTGTCATCTGATAATGCCCTCCTGATCAAAGTCACGAAGCACGCTTGACGCATCTATCTTGTCTTCAGTACGGATCTTTACGTCTTCGGCTGTTCCAACTCGGCGCTGACTTCCTCTGCGAACATCCTCCTTGTTCTCGACTCAGCGTTGACTTCCTCTGCGAACATCCTCCTTGTTCTCGACTCAGCGTTGACTTCCTCTGCGAACATCCTCCTTGTTCTCGACTCAGCGTTGACTTCCTCTGCGAACATCCTCCTTGTTCTCGACTCAGCGTTGACTTCCTCTGCGAACATCCTCCTTGTTCTCGACGACTTTTATCTTCTGAAGACTCCAATGAAATCGATGCTAACTGACTGAACTTGTATTCTCATGTATCACTGTAACTGCCTGTCGAATTTCAAACTTCAGTCCCCTTCGATCGCTCCTCTTGCGTCACTGGCGGAAATCGTTCACAAGCGTCGAATTCTTCCGTTGATTCTATGTCCACCGATCACTTTGCGAGTCATGGATAGGCATATTCCACGGCGCTGGTCACCAGGTATGTTACGTCGATGTCCTTCAGAAGTTGTCAGTCAATCAGTGAAGCAAATAAGCGACGGAACAAACAAGTCATGAAACAAACAATGGAACAAACGTACAACACGCCTCTGCCCTACCTTAGCTAACAACCCTTCAGCAACAGTTTCAAAAGTTCAGCCATGAACAGCACCATCTCTTAGCTAAAGTTTGCATGTAACAACAGCAGTCAAACAACTGGACAACGTTTAATTAAAGCTGCATTTTCTTAAAACAAACTTAGTCTCATGTGACACATAAGTTTATGAACAGTAGTTAACATGCCAAAAGCATGCAATGCTACCATTAAAACTCTTTAGCTAGGGACTTAGTTACCAAGATGTTTAATCTAGAACCTTTAAGTACTCACAAAAGCGCTGCCTAAGCTAGCTAAAGCGGTGTTACAGTTAATTAAGAGTTAGGGACTTAGTTACCAAGATGTTTAATCTAGAACCTTTAAGTACTCACAAAAGCGCTGCCTAAGCTAGCTAAAGCGGTGTTACAGTTAATTAAGAGTTAGGGACTTAGTTACCAAGATGTTTAATCTAGAACCTTTAAGTACTCACAAAAGCGCTGCCTAAGCTAGCTAAAGCGGTGTTACAGTTAATTAAGAGTTAGGGACTTAGTTACCAAGATGTTTAATCTAGAACCTTTAAGTACTCACAAAAGCGCTGCCTAAGCTAGCTAAAGCGGTGTTACAGTTAATTAAGAGTTAGGGACTTAGTTACCAAGATGTTTAATCTAGAACCTTTAAGTACTCACAAAAGCGCTGCCTAAGCTAGCTAAAGCGGTGTTACAGTTAATTAAGAGTTAGGGACTTAGTTACCAAGATGTTTAATCTAGAACCTTTAAGTACTCACAAAAGCGCTGCCTAAGCTAGCTAAAGCGGTGTTACAGTTAATTAAGAGTTAGGGACTTAGTTACCAAGATGTTTAATCTAGAACCTTTAAGTACTCACAAAAGCGCTGCCTAAGCTAGCTAAAGCGGTGTTACAGTTAATTAAGAGTTAGGGACTTAGTTACCAAGATGTTTAATCTAGAACCTTTAAGTACTCACAAAAGCGCTGCCTAAGCTAGCTAAAGCGGTGTTACAGTTAATTAAGAGTTAGGGACTTAGTTACCAAGATGTTTAATCTAGAACCTTTAAGTACTCACAAAAGCGCTGCCTAAGCTAGCTAAAGCGGTGTTACAGTTAATTAAGAGTTAGGGACTTAGTTACCAAGATGTTTAATCTAGAACCTTTAAGTACTCACAAAAGCGCTGCCTAAGCTAGCTAAAGCGGTGTTACAGTTAATTAAGAGTTAGGGACTTAGTTACCAAGATGTTTAATCTAGAACCTTTAAGTACTCACAAAAGCGCTGCCTAAGCTAGCTAAAGCGGTGTTACAGTTAATTAAGAGTTAGGGACTTAGTTACCAAGATGTTTAATCTAGAACCTTTAAGTACTCACAAAAGCGCTGCCTAAGCTAGCTAAAGCGGTGTTACAGTTAATTAAGAGTTAGGGACTTAGTTACCAAGATGTTTAATCTAGAACCTTTAAGTACTCACAAAAGCGCTGCCTAAGCTAGCTAAAGCGGTGTTACAGTTAATTAAGAGTTAGGGACTTAGTTACCAAGATGTTTAATCTAGAACCTTTAAGTACTCACAAAAGCGCTGCCTAAGCTAGCTAAAGCGGTGTTACAGTTAATTAAGAGTTAGGGACTTAGTTACCAAGATGTTTAATCTAGAACCTTTAAGTACTCACAAAAGCGCTGCCTAAGCTAGCTAAAGCGGTGTTACAGTTAATTAAGAGTTAGGGACTTAGTTACCAAGATGTTTAATCTAGAACCTTTAAGTACTCACAAAAGCGCTGCCTAAGCTAGCTAAAGCGGTGTTACAGTTAATTAAGAGTTAGGGACTTAGTTACCAAGATGTTTAATCTAGAACCTTTAAGTACTCACAAAAGCGCTGCCTAAGCTAGCTAAAGCGGTGTTACAGTTAATTAAGAGTTAGGGACTTAGTTACCAAGATGTTTAATCTAGAACCTTTAAGTACTCACAAAAGCGCTGCCTAAGCTAGCTAAAGCGGTGTTACAGTTAATTAAGAGTTAGGGACTTAGTTACCAAGATGTTTAATCTAGAACCTTTAAGTACTCACAAAAGCGCTGCCTAAGCTAGCTAAAGCGGTGTTACAGTTAATTAAGAGTTAGGGACTTAGTTACCAAGATGTTTAATCTAGAACCTTTAAGTACTCACAAAAGCGCTGCCTAAGCTAGCTAAAGCGGTGTTACAGTTAATTAAGAGTTAGGGACTTAGTTACCAAGATGTTTAATCTAGAACCTTTAAGTACTCACAAAAGCGCTGCCTAAGCTAGCTAAAGCGGTGTTACAGTTAATTAAGAGTTAGGGACTTAGTTACCAAGATGTTTAATCTAGAACCTTTAAGTACTCACAAAAGCGCTGCCTAAGCTAGCTAAAGCGGTGTTACAGTTAATTAAGAGTTAGGGACTTAGTTACCAAGATGTTTAATCTAGAACCTTTAAGTACTCACAAAAGCGCTGCCTAAGCTAGCTAAAGCGGTGTTACAGTTAATTAAGAGTTAGGGACTTAGTTACCAAGATGTTTAATCTAGAACCTTTAAGTACTCACAAAAGCGCTGCCTAAGCTAGCTAAAGCGGTGTTACAGTTAATTAAGAGTTAGGGACTTAGTTACCAAGATGTTTAATCTAGAACCTTTAAGTACTCACAAAAGCGCTGCCTAAGCTAGCTAAAGCGGTGTTACAGTTAATTAAGAGTTAGGGACTTAGTTACCAAGATGTTTAATCTAGAACCTTTAAGTACTCACAAAAGCGCTGCCTAAGCTAGCTAAAGCGGTGTTACAGTTAATTAAGAGTTAGGGACTTAGTTACCAAGATGTTTAATCTAGAACCTTTAAGTACTCACAAAAGCGCTGCCTAAGCTAGCTAAAGCGGTGTTACAGTTAATTAAGAGTTAGGGACTTAGTTACCAAGATGTTTAATCTAGAACCTTTAAGTACTCACAAAAGCGCTGCCTAAGCTAGCTAAAGCGGTGTTACAGTTAATTAAGAGTTAGGGACTTAGTTACCAAGATGTTTAATCTAGAACCTTTAAGTACTCACAAAAGCGCTGCCTAAGCTAGCTAAAGCGGTGTTACAGTTAATTAAGAGTTAGGGACTTAGTTACCAAGATGTTTAATCTAGAACCTTTAAGTACTCACAAAAGCGCTGCCTAAGCTAGCTAAAGCGGTGTTACAGTTAATTAAGAGTTAGGGACTTAGTTACCAAGATGTTTAATCTAGAACCTTTAAGTACTCACAAAAGCGCTGCCTAAGCTAGCTAAAGCGGTGTTACAGTTAATTAAGAGTTAGGGACTTAGTTACCAAGATGTTTAATCTAGAACCTTTAAGTACTCACAAAAGCGCTGCCTAAGCTAGCTAAAGCGGTGTTACAGTTAATTAAGAGTTAGGGACTTAGTTACCAAGATGTTTAATCTAGAACCTTTAAGTACTCACAAAAGCGCTGCCTAAGCTAGCTAAAGCGGTGTTACAGTTAATTAAGAGTTAGGGACTTAGTTACCAAGATGTTTAATCTAGAACCTTTAAGTACTCACAAAAGCGCTGCCTAAGCTAGCTAAAGCGGTGTTACAGTTAATTAAGAGTTAGGGACTTAGTTACCAAGTGTTTAATCTAGAACCTTTAAGTACTCACAAAAGCACTGCCTAAGCTAGCTAAAGCGGTGTTACAGTTAATTAAGAGTTAGGGACTTAGTTACCAAGATGTTTAATCTAGAACCTTTAAGTACTCACAAAAGCGCTGCCTAAGCTAGCTAAAGCGGTGTTACAGTTAATTAAGAGTTAGGGACTTAGTTACCAAGATGTTTAATCTAGAACCTTTAAGTACTCACAAAAGCACTGCCTAAGCTAGCTAAAGCGGTGTTACAGTTAATTAAGAACAAAATGATCAGCAAGCAAGCAGTGATCAGGTAACCAGACAATTCACCACAGACAGGCCCTACACGCTCTCAGAGTCCAACCTACAGCTTCCCATTCAGGGTTACATTGACTACATCATCTTCCACATACATAATCAGTAAACAGTCAAGGGTAAAGTAGCATATAAATCCACCCACATATCAGTTCTCAAGAGGCAGTCTTTGTGAAGTGGGAGGATCTTTAGTATGATGTACAAACACTTACAGCACCGATCCAAAAATCAGATCACCTCTGATCGCATGGCTTGATCAGGAATAACCAACTTCACATGACAAACCAAAATTTGAACTGTGAGTGAAGAGCAGAAAGGCTGTTACACTTGCAATATTTCACTGTGCCACCCAGTGTTTAGCGACATGTACATCGCACGAATTCCACGTTTCCTTTTCACACTAGACATTAATCGTGACAGACCTAATCTAATGAACTCCACTGTACCGTTATCAGCACAAGACATAAAAAAATGGTTGTTTCATGCGGAACTCTATTAAAATCTCAATCTGTTGGAGAAACTCAGTCAAAATCAAATAGCTCAGAGAAACGAACAATGAAACAGACAAACAACAGTAAATACTCGCATCCATTGACAAATCCTGCTAAAACGGATCCACAAGACTCATTTCATAACCAAAATGCAATGATAAAAGTGCAATGCTCAGCACACAGGCAGTACAAGTGGATCACGGAGGCTGCCTGCCTGGTGATCTGTAGCATGAACTTCTCAGCCTTTCTCCCTCTCTCCTCCGCAAGTGCTTGAAGTCCTACACGTTGTGGGTCGTCAGGCCGGGAGCACCTCTGATGAGCATACCCTGAAGTGGCACTTTATAAATTTTTTATTACAACTGCAATTACGATTACAACATAACAACGCCATACAACAGCAATACTGAATCATAAGACAATGCAGTACCATGTAACAACGTTATACACCACAAAGAGCTGCAGCCTACATGCCATCAAAGCACAATGCCAAATGCCAAGATGCTGGTGCCTTAACACAAAATTGAAATTCTGGCATGATTTCAACACAAAATGCCACATACGAAAATGACATACAACACCGAAATGTGATATCAAAATACGACACCATACAAAAGTTCGATATGAAGCCAGATTTTTGCGGAAAAACACCTCAACCCAAGCCACACATGCACTGAATCCTGAGTTTGGGCAGATCGCACCTAAAACAACCACAATACATGTTTGGCTGCAAAAGAATAAAAACAACTTCAACAAACACAGAATTTTTAATGTAAACTGAGAAACAAGAGGCAGTGCACAATTATCAAACGATTAACAGTTACAAAGCGCCTTTGAAAAGTTCTTAAAAGGCTCTACAAAAATGACTTGTTATGTAACAGAGTAGAACCAGGAGATTAGTGTTGTGGAAACATAAAACTGGCAAAGGACAACTGTAACAAACAAGCACAACAAACAAGCAAAACAAACAAGCGTAACAAAAATTGATACAAAGAACAATTACAGCAACAAATGAGATAGATAATGAGATAGATGGACAAATGGATAAAAAGATAACTGTAACAAAGACAGACATGTATACAATTACTTGTAACAAAGAGAAAAAAACGAAGACAAAAAGTCGAAGATTAACTGCAATACAGACATTAACAATTCCCTTTGTAATTTATTCAGCTTTAAACTTGTAACATTAATAGTTATTCAACCACGACTTTATCAGATCTAATACTCATCCAGTTTGCCTGTTTCAATGAATTTCGCTTGATTTCAACCACAGACCTTATCAGTTTTAGTCTGCAAGCACCACCGAAAGAAGGTTCTACATTAGAAAGTTTTAGTGACAAAATGAAGATTATATAAGGTCTTAATAAAACAAAATATCATGGTTTTGCAACACAAGCTAGAATATTGCAATCCAAATGTCAACAAATCAACGGCAACAGTGAACAAATATCCTGAAAACAATGTGTACTGGTCACAATTACAAACAACATCTAATACAAAGCTATTCGGACTGTCCGCTAATGGTAACAAAAGTAATAATTACCAAAAACTGTTTGAAAGTTTTTTCACATCCTGAGATACTTTAAACCCTAATTGAATAATAAAAATATTACAAAGCAAAAGCTCTTATTACTTCACTCTTTTACAAAGGCCAAAAAACAATGTTATTTATCAAAGAAAAAATCAAGTGTATTTGTATATTTTTATCAGCAATTAAAGACATAACAGTAGAGAAGAAATTAACAGTAAGTTTTACTCCACCAAACTGGAAAAAAAACCGCAAACAAAAACTGAAAAAAATGAAAAAACATGAAAAACTGCAAACATGAAAAACTGCATAGCAGATGAGGCCTGATTTTCTTATGCTCCTTCTATAAGTAGAAACTAAAATTCTTACAAACACCAATCATAACGATGACAGAAATTTATATTGAACAAACTTCTATTTAAAACAATGACAAAATCATGATGATGATAGTGATGATGATTACAATGATACAATAATAATACCACCATTATTATTATCACTATTATTATTATCATTATCAATAGCAGGAATAAGAATGATCATATGTTTAAGGTTAATTTAAAAAGAAATCTTAAAACAATCACAAACTAACAACAGTACAAAACCTGACACCCACACTTCATAAGTTTCCGGTGAGACAAGGAATTTTTTGTAATTACTAAAGCTGAGGGCTCTGCATATAACATACACAGTAGAACTGAAAAATAACTGTACAAAGCAGGAAGTTTAAGAACTTCTGTGGTCTAAACCTAATATGGAACAATCTTAAAAGCTGATGATTAGACATTAAAAACTCCAAATCACTTATGTGTTAAGACTGTCAGCTCCAGAAAATGATTCAAACATAGATAATCAGTTCAACAAATTCTCTTGCAGGCTGCTGTTGCTGTCTTTTGCTGCCAATTCTATGCCAAAAGTTATTCACCTATTAACAAACACACAATACTCACCATGCTACGCTATCGCACTTGGGAATTCCCCGCTGTTGGGTAAATACCACTGGAGAAACCACTCCTACCCCGCTACCAGTTCTGTCTGCCTCAGGTAAACAGCGGGTTCTTGAGTTCAAGCTTCCTTCTCTGGTACTTTATCCTTGATATCTTTGGCATCCACAGCCTCAGCATGACGATTCCAGTTGTGTCCACGTCGGTTCCGCTTGCTTGGCTTCTGCGGTTCGTTCTGAGGACGCTGCTGATGACTTCCGTCAGCTGCAGGACCAGTTGTTATGGCCCCAGATGCCAGACCTGCCTTCTTGGACGCACGTGGCTGGCGGACGTTCTGTGCTGCTGCGCTGATGTATGGGAAAAGTTTGGTGACTGTGCCGACCGCTTTTGTCCGGCCCTCGCGAAATACCATGCGCATGTCCTCACGAAGGTACTCGGGGTTCTTTATGAATCGAAATCGAACCACAGCCTTATCACCTGTACGCAGGTGTTCTCGCGACATCGATATGATCGTGGCCGTTTGCCGAACGCTTCCAACGTGAACTGGACAAGTTTTAATTTAACATACACTCCATAAAGTTAAAAATCTTACAACATGCAAAATCTAACATTTATTTCACAAGTTTTCTGTCCCTACATCAATATTTTCGTCTATATATTCATATATTTTCAACCAAAACTCTGTATTTCAATCAAGCCTAGTATATTTTCTATCACTGCTCCATATATTTTCAATATAGTATCTGCCACTCTCTGTGCTTTCAATATAACTTAATATTTACACCAAAATCAAACATAATAAAACTTGTAAAAGGTGCTATATAAATGTTCAAAACCATACTATTATATCACAAATAGCAGAAATAATACACAGATTGATAGAAAAACATGTCTTAGCCAACAGTGCCAAAAAACTCACCCATCGCCTGATACTTAATGCTGATTGTCGTTGGGTGGTGAAGGACCAGAATCTCACCCTCAAACTCCCAGCATGCCTTGGGCTCAACTGATGGCGACACCATAACCATTCCTTTCCTAATCTGAGATCGTTTTAGCTTAAACAAACAATGCCAATTGTTGTTTCAAACTTTCAGTCAGTTGTCAATTATTTTAAACACTTTTCAAGCACCTCAGCAGGTTACATTTCTAAGTATCTTCAAATTAGCACTATTTCTGAGTCTTCCTGCACTGATTTGCAACATAACTGTTTCCATATTGAATTCATGTATTATCAAATGTGATGACTGTTTTCCACCTGACTTCAGGCATTTTTTAAACTTAAAACTCTATTCTACTCTTGCTCCAAGTACAATTAACTATCTCTCTCTTTCATTAGTGATATGTTACTTCTCATGATTTAGATAAATGAAAAGGAAAGGCATGATCATACAGTGAACTGAAATTTGTTGAATGATTTATTGATGTATGACTGATACGTAGATACATGCATGATTCAATATGCAGAAAGCTGTCTGCTTACCTTCTTAAGTGCAAAAGAAGCTGTCTGTCCGCCACGAACTTCCTTAACTGGCATTCTTTTGCGATGTATGCTTTTGATCAGAATTGGCATGAACTGGCCCGACAGATCTGGCCCCAAGAGCAGAGTGTCACCAAGTTTGATGTGGCCCTTAAGGGTTGTTCCAGAGACCACTGTACCAACCCCCTGTAATCAAATCCATGCCTGTTTAGAGACGCTAAATCCTCATAATAGGGGTTAGGTAATGGACAAACAAGAAAGTAAAAGGAAAAGAAGATACAAGACAGTTTGCCAAATTTATGAACACAGGGAGAGGAAAGCACAATGGGGAAATCTGTATTGAAAATGGGAAGTCACTAAGCTGAGGAAGGCAGTGAGGGAAAGACAGTGATACAGAGAAGGATGGTAGAGAAATAATGATGTAGGATGGCTGGGTTAAATGACGAGTTACCAGGCAAACAGAGCAAAACTAAAACTGAGAAGCAGAGACAATGACAGGCACAAAGAAATACAAAAAAGCAAACAGGTACACAGACACACTTCTGATAGGTCCTTTAAATGATGCTTTAGAAAAACATCTTTAACTTATTTAGCGAAATCTTAGACAGCCAAGCTCCACTTCCTTCGTGAGGTTGTTGAGAAGGTAATACACAAATATTCAAATACACAGATATGTACAAACACATACACACACAGACAGACATGCACAGAAAAATAATAGCACACCGGAACAGCGAATGTCTCGTCAATCTGGAACTCGGCTGGCGCCATGTAGTTGCAAGGCATCCGCGTCGAAAGAAGGTTCAGAAACATTTTCAGCAGATCAAGATTTTCGCCAGAGACGTTTGACACTTGAAATATCGGACACATTCTGTGACAAAAAGAAGAACCAATAAAACATAAAACTTGCAAATCTCTAGTTAAGACAACAGTGATATCCCAACTGGTTGTCAAGATCATGATTTTGATCGAATTTACCTCGATTTACCATACTAAAGTCACCTAAGATGATCCTGTGGTTCAATACACAACATTAAGTTTACCCAAACTTCGTTACATTAAAGAACAATTTCAATGTAATGAAAGGTCTTACCTCTCTGAAGTGAAATTGGTTGCAGAAACGACCACATCGTCAAGGCTCTGAACAAGTACGGGTATTTTGCGACAGCCTGGTGATTTTAAAATCTTGTGAAGCATCTGCAGCGTCTCCTGGAGGATGTTCGGGGGACACATGTCGATCTTAGTCACTACGACGAAAACTGGAACTCCAAGTGCCAGTGCCAGACCCAGGTGTTCTTTCGTCATGCCAACGACACCTGCATTTGCCCCGACCTTGAAACAGGTAAAGTAAGGTAATATAAAGCAGCAGCTCATTTATTTCACACCTTCTTCTTCTTCAGTGTTCTGCTGTTAGGCAGGTTCAAGAGTCCAATGATGCCACTCTTCTCTGTACTGTGCCCTTTTTAAACTTCTTTGTAGCCCTGTCTTCTTTCTTTATCCATCGTCCAGTCCAAAAGCATTTTTCTTGGTCTTCCTGGAACCTTCTTTCCTTTAATTCTTGCTTCAATTTCATTTTCTACAGGAGAGAATTTCCACACAGTATGTGACCAATCCAGTTCATATGTCTCCTCCTTATTGTATTGACCAGTGTCCTTTCTTCTTGTACCAAGTGCAACATCTCCTCATTGGTTTTATAATCCTTCCAACTGATTTTGGTCTTCTCCATAGACTGGCCAAAATCAATTGGAAAGATTATACCTGCACACACACTTACATATCCATGCATTTCACACTGGTACTACAAACAAATTTAATAAGAGATTTGACGGATTTTATAGTAAATTTCGAGTAAAAACAACAGAACTCAGGATGTAGAAGTGCAAAGGCCACAATGTCAATTCCACAACAGCAAGAAACTGCTCAAGAAACATTTTCCGCATATCAGAAGTACATGCTGCAGACTTCATCATCCTTCATCGAACCTCATGCTTGATGTGATTCAATCCAGGAATTGTGAACAACTCTGGATAGGAATCCATTTTTTGGGCTCTAAGGTTGTGCAGAACCTTGGTAGTAGTGACTTTTCTCAATATCTAAGATACTTTGATTATTTATGTAAGGTATTTTATGTAAGGTACTTAAAAGGCACCATAATAAGTATTCAGACACATATAATGGACATGTACACACCTACACATATATACAAACCTACATATTCATACATGCCCACACATACATACACACCCACACATACATACATACACACCCACACATACATACATACCTACATGCACATACCACTGGTACATGCCTATACAGACCTACACACAAACATACCAAGACACATACATACCTGCACACGTACTTACATATGCATACATATTTACACATACATATATACCTACACATAAATACACATGCATCTACACATGCATACATAAGTCACACACCTTTTTAGACTGATCAGATAGCAATGTTTCAGTGACTTTGACAGAATCCTAACTGGCACTGCATAAATATCCATATAATACATTTATGTCTTTTTATAAAAACAGGTGAAGATGGGTTTGTCTTGCATTTACAACAAAAACTGATTAATTCAAACGAACCAGAACCTCAGCATAATGACTAAGTGGTGCGGTTTTATTGCTAATTTTTTTATTGTTTTATTGCTAAGCATTAGCAATTGTGACTTACCATAAGCATACTGAAGTCTGGGGCATGACCTGTCATGCCAAAAACAGTTGTCTTCAGATATTTCTCGTGTCCTGCAAGATCTATAAATGTTATCACCTGCAGAAAAGTAAAAATGCAACAGAACAAATGAACTGATTCCTGTAAAAGAATTTAAGTCCAATCACAATAAAACTGAACTCTAAGCAAGGTAGACAAAAATTTCAATCATATTACGTTACATAATATTACAATTAAGTAATGTTATGCAATTGTTTTCAACTGCATAAAAATGACATATCACGACTAATTACAGTATGTGCCAGACATGGTAACATTTTCAAAAAGTCCAAGCTAGTCAAGATTTCCGTAATGTAATGTCGCTGGACAGTCACACAGCACTTGGTCTGAGGCCCTAATTGATGACAACATTTACATAATATTGCTGAACACGATAAATAGCATATACATTACAAAACATTACACACAGTAAATTCTGTAGTTTTAATTTTCAAACAATCATAATCTAGCTGAGGTTCAATAAAGCAATTTACCAGGGTCAAGTCTAATTTAATAGCGAATTTATATAGCACCCCATCCGTAAATGTGCTCAGATTCACTACACTTTGTAAAGCACTGAATTAACTAATGAAAAAAGAACTTTAATCCATATCTTGATACAGGAGTCACACAGCACAAGTCACCAGTTGATCACAATGATTATTATTATGATGAGCAGTCGTATGTAATCATTCATGCATCTAGATAGTTACAGTAACTTTTAAATGTAAATGTACATGGTTTTATATAGCAACTGTATGGCCTCGACCCTGTTCATTTTGGAATGAACTGGTCGGGTGAGATCCTTCACTGTGCCCCGTTTGAATGAGCTTCAGTACAGTCAAGGAAAAGCGCCATATAAGTCTGCAATACCCCAGTCTCTACAAGGTGACCATCTTACTGGTAGCGTCAACCGTCAGTCTAAATTACATGGCAAACATCGACACAACCCATGTCACCAAACTGCACACTGCTATATCAAATTAAACACACGGTTAGTCTGATGCCAACCTTAGTTGACTTTTCGCAGATCTTGACCCAGTCGAGGTTTCCGTGCTCTGGTTTGTTGACGATCTTCCCTTGGCTGTCAAAGCCAAGAATGTCGTTGCCAACGCTGCTCGTTCGGCCAGATTCCATCTCATGCTTGTGGCGAAAGAGCTTCTGTCGAGCGTATCCACGTCCATTGTCGAGTTCTGTATGAGTAAGCACGCCCAGTAACGTACTCTTCCCAGCATCTACGTTGCCCACGACTGCCACTCTAACAAACGGCAAAATATAGTAACACTATATAGCCTAATCACAAAGTCAGTCTGTTATCTGAACATTTACACAGTACCTTATATAGAGCAACGTGCCACTTTATCGTACATGATCAAGTGTGTGTTAATAAAGCTACTGAGAGGTTCTTACAAGGCACTGCATAAGTTAATATGCATACAGCTAAGAACCTCTTGAAAGCATTGATCACAAGCTAAAGGTTAACGTACCATAACACACTGCTCCTTAGTAAAGTGCACTTTGCCAAGTATTGTTATACTAAAAGATCAGTCCCTTAAGCTAACCAAGACAAGCAGCTACTGATGTGAATTGTTACCAACTTCATTTTCTAACCCTCAGCACATGAGGGCACTTAGCCAGTCCTCTCCCTCACCATGTGATCTTTCTTCTGACAAATAATGGTCAGCCTAATGTAATGTAATGTAACAAGCATTTATATAGCGCCATTCAAGAATCTCTCAAAAGCACGTTCACATGGCTATCCAAACGACCTAAACAAGTGCATCTTCAGGTGAACAGAAAATGAATGCCAAGTTAAACCGAGGTAAAGAGCGAATGTAGTACTAATATGATAGCTGAGTTCACAATAGGGCACAAGTGGGGCAGAAATTTCAAATATCTTTCTGCCCTAGCACGAATTTGAATCAGCAACCTAAGGGTTGTCAATCCAGCATACTAACAAACAGACTACTGGGGACATTTAGAAAGCATTAAGCATAACAGCACAAACCAATTGCTACCATGTCATGCTAGAGCGATCATCTTGCCTTAGTTGATACCAATCTCTTTAAAATCCTCTCTACCTCACTTCCATGAAGTCCTTCTCCTCGGCCCGCACTCGCACCAGAAGCTCAGCAACCGTTCCACTCTCTTCATGATGCCGTCGCAATTCAACGCACTCAGCATTGAGACTTTGCGCCATGCTCTGTAGAGTAGCAATTGATGCATGGAGATCATCATTGCTTAATCCTGGTGCATCACTCTCTGCACAGGAGAACAAAACAGAGGATAAAGACGATGCACAGTTTGAAACAGTCATTGTAATTAACATAATCATCATCGTCATCATCATCATCATCATCATCATCATCGTGACCATTTTATAGCCATAATTGACAATAATCATATAGTCATTTGGTATGACTCACACTAAGTATCACTACAATCATCATAAATCTAATTTACTTTGGAAACTGCTATAATGCCATCATTGTAATGCACAAGCCATCATCAATGGTCGCTACTAGTCAAGAAGTAAGTATGTATCTGGATATCTATATAGCACCTTTCAAGAACCTCACAAATGAGCTGTAAGGTTCTAAAAGCATTCGATTTCGATTCAATACCATCAACATAACATAAAATGTCCATAAAAGTGGCATATTTAAACCGGGTATAATGGATGCAAGTCTCTCCCAGTCTGAGACATTTTGCCTAATTATTTAATTACATCACCACAGACCAAACTATTCTCTTCACCTGCTCTAACTTCAAATCTTGTTATCTACCAACCTTGACCTGGCAAGGATGGAATCCTAAGCAAAGACTAAAACCTTGACTGTCAGAAACCAGCCCTAATCAGCAAATCAGGAATCACCTTCAAGATCAGTGATCAACAGCTCATGAAAAAACTTACCTCCGATGCCAATAGTGTAGATTGCTTCAGCCTGATTCTCATGCAGCCTCTCACGCAGCCTTGCAAGAAGCGTTTCATACTCTTCATCGGTCGGACTTACCAGAGCATTCTAGAATTTAAAAACCACCATAATGGAGACAGTTGTAGGCAAGCAGATACAGTAACTGTAAATGTACTCAGTTTTTAACAGTGACCTGATGGCCTCAACTCTGGTCATTTTTCAATGAATTAATCGGGTGAGATCCTTCACCACCGCTGTCAGTTTGATTTGGCACTTTATAAATTTCTGTTAAATACACTAGTTCTTGAAATTGCTCCAATATAAATGTCGTTATTTTTCTCTCAGAAGGTAAGTAAACTTAGAACTTAAATGTTTAAACTGTTACATAATATTGCATCATTTTTTAAAATAATACTGTTCTTTATTACTGTTTTGTATGCAGTGATCTTTGTAAAGTGTGGATTTGCACTAATAAAGATATACTTGCCTACTTACTTAAGCAAAACAGGTGTGTGTATGCCAAAACCCAGTCAGTGTGGTTTGAAATACAACTGGGTAATCCACACACACAGGAAAACATCCTATGTCAGAAAATGCTAGGATAATATTTGTATGCGCATGTGTACTTGCTTGAGCATCACTCACTTATGAACACAGAGGACAGAAAGATCAGAGCTGCTCTCTGGAGAGATTCTAGCAACAGGCCTCTGTAAACAAATCCTATTTCTTTGCCTACATTGCACTGACCCAGATCTTTGTGCATACCTTGTGATTAACATGGCCCAATTCCATGTCCTCAATTTCAACATCTTCGTCATCTTCTGTGTTGTCGCCTGGCTCGAAAAGGCTGTTCATTTCTGTTGAAATTCTGGGATCATCCACATCCATTCCTCCAGTAGCCATCGCAAATGTTACAGCAAAGATTCTTTTTGCTTTTAAACTTCTTCTTAAATAAAATTTCCCTAATTATTTTCCTTGACTATTCTGTTCGTAACTGAAAAATTGTTAAACAATGTTGCAAGCATGCCATGATAAAAAATAGTTTCAGCTGGTCATGTTTCCATATGTCCACGTGGCACGATGACGCTAATAGTCTAAACACCGACCTAGTTTCAAGATTTCACGGTTTTTTAGTACTTGATTACAAAGATAATGTTAATCTCTGATCAAGTGTAGTTTACGAAGACTTTGCGATGTTTACGCCGATTTTCTCTAGGTTAGTCTAACAGAAGTTTGTTATATTTACGCTGATGTCATCATCTTGCCATACGCCGCCAAGGGTCCGGAATAGCTTAGCCTGTATTTCGACCTTGTCAACTAGGAGTTAGTCTTATATCTTGCTTCGGCTGATGCAACGGTCTTGGATCACATCGCAAGACGAGGGGTGTCTCGTGTAAACGAAAGGGGGATGTCAAAATACCCTTCGTGTGTCAAGGATTTTCAAAATATTACACATTATTATGTAATAACTTAAATAAACAGCCGGAAGTAAGTGTAATAATGGAGACGGCAGTAGACTACATATCAACGCGCTAACATTTTTATGCTAGCAGTAAGACGTGGAGTGCCACCTAGGCAGCTGACTGCTTCATAAGCTGTTTAACCAAGGGTGCAAGTAGGTAAGTAAGTAAGTAATGCATTTGCTAATACAGGTTTTTAGGTTAATAATAATAATAATAATAATAATAATAATAATAAGACAATTTATATAGCGCCGTAGCACAGCCGAGGCCGAAGAAAAGGGCGCTGTACAAGGGTACAAAAATCAACTGCAGTCATAAGATATCCTAAAAAGATGTCTTGAGTCGTGACTTGAATGTGTCCAGGGATGGGGCATTCGTCACATTCTCAGGAAGACTGTTCCACGCAGTGGGTCCTGCTTTAGGTTTTTATATTAGGTTTTTAATAACTATAGGCCTACTGCGCATCTGCGGGTGCAGTGCATGAATTATAGGCATCTTAACATTGCACATTAATATATATATCGAAGCCACTCTCGTCTAGTCGCTAATCTACCGAAATTTTCCCATATATCAGTTTATATGAGAGATACTCTGCACTGGCTACCAATTGAAGAAAGAATCAAATTCAAGATCCTGCTCTTTGGTCGGGCCTCGTTGGCTGGCTACGCTCCTGAATACATACGAGTTGTTCGTGCCGGTCGGTGCGCATCCGGGTCGTCAGTCGCTTCGCTCTTCATCCCGAGGAGATTTACAGGTTCCTCGCTGCGGTACATCAGCACGACAACACCGTGCATTGTCTTGCATGGCTCCTTCCCTGTGGAATAGTCTTCCTATAAACATTCGTTCTATTTCTATGAATTTGTCCCAAGAAACATTCTCTTCGTTAGTCAAGACTTACTTGTTTAAATTAACTGGGCAGCCATGTTCACAGCGCTTTTGAGAGGTTCTTAAAATGCGCTATATAAAAGATTAGATACATACATACATACATACAAACATACTGTACAGTGAACATATAGACAACCGCATGTAACAAATGACTACCTGACCTCTGGATCTTGACCTGGAACAGAACCCTTTTGCCTATCGATTTTGTTTTGACTGAGCGCCTATGAATAGGCTGGTTTCCGCGACTTAGCTTTCGTTGGGCGCTGTAGAAATCTCGAGAATACGATTACGATTACAAATATTAAACCTGTCATTGTAGAAATTGGAATTATGACGCAACCGCTCAATCCATTGATATAATCTCGATCCATGTGAGGCTGGGCGAAATGTGTCGGTTACACATTGACTGTCAAACATCCGAATCATGTTACTTCTACATTTGGTCAGTGGTGTGTCCACAAAAGTGCTCATATGCACGTTTCTTAAGCAGTTTGTGTACAAATTTGCGCGCATAGTACCGCAGCAAACAGCACTGCCTGCAGCCACTAGATTTTGCGTTAGACAGAGCCATTTTTGCAATATTAATAACCGTTTTTCGTAACATCAGTACCCGTTTCACACTAAATGAGCTCACCAACACTCGCGCAGCATGAAGAATTGGCCTCGAGCCACTGCTTACCTTACACTAGGAAGACCCTCTACGCCTCTGTGGCAAAGAAGTACTAATTAATGTGGGCTTTTCCGGTTATTAGTCGACCGTTTATTTATTTTTCTTTTCTTTTCAGAAACTCGACGCCCAAACGGAACCTGCATACTGAACACGCTGACCGACGCTGCATGTTGTTAATGGCCTACGTCAATTTGGCCAATTATCGAAAAGCGGACGTAGTAGGGACCTGGTAAGCCTATATAATAAAGTATAACTTGAGTCTAGACCTCATTCCGATGAAACACTACCATAAATCGCATCTGCTTATACAAGTTACACTGCTTGTGCGTCTGTTCGCCTTCCCCGTTCACGTAGACAAAATTTGAGCGACGCTTGCAGGTTTTCAAATAATAGTTCGAGTTACGTTGCGTCGACGATTTCTGCCGGGCGATAATGCAGAATTAATTCACATCGTTCTCTCGATAGGTGGCGTGGCTCGCAGCCAGGACGAACGATGCAGTTATGCAGATTCCGAAACGTAGAGATTCATGCTGCGCTACTACTAGGGCTGCCACGGACGTCAGGCTCGGCCGGTATTCGTGCATCAGAATCGTGATTGAGGATTAAAGACTGTATAAGAAACGGCACAGTCTTTATCGTCGACTTTCATTTACTAGGCAGGAAAGAAGGTAAGTCTGAAGATAATAATTGTTATATCTAGCGTTAAATACATATAGACCTACAATGCCCTTTAAACTTCCCAACCCTCTTAGATTCGCCAGCTATCACTATCCAACCGCCCAGCTCGTAATCGTTATTCCGAGATTTCTACAGCGCCCAACGAAAGCCACGTGACGGGGACCGGCTTATTCACAGGCACTCAGTCAAAACAAAATCGATAGGCAAAAGGGTTCGGTTCCAGGTGAAGATCCAAAAGTCAGGCAGAGAGACAGCGAGCGTGGCAGCTACGGTGGATGGTGTTTGAGATTGGATCTACTCGTTCTTCCTCATACCCTTCACTACTTCGGTCTCCAGTCTTCTCCTGTCTCAAATTCTGCAACCGCTCCTTTATCTACACGGTACCAGCTATTCGGAAAGAAAAACTCCCGAAAACCTTCGCCACTTCGCTCTCGTCTCCCTTTCTCGCCGGTCAATAAGAGAATTCCTCCGCTTAACCTTCCACCTTAAACATTTCAATCAAGACGGAAAACCGAACTTTTCAATCTCTCATGTCCTGCTTCCACCCCTGTACCAGTAGCGGATCCAGGATTGCTTGCGGGGGAAGCAAGGGCATTTCCAGATGGGCGCCACATTTTGGCAGTCCACCATGCACGAGTCTGGTCAGAGGAACGCCGGCACGTAACCAAGAGGGGCGCGGGGGGCCAGCCGCCCACCGCGCGCCTATAGGTAAATCCGCCACGGTCCTATACCACCCCATGATCACCATCATCAACGATTTCCACCGTAGCAGCATTTTATCTCCCCGGCATAATCCCCCGGATTCTGACATGACACTGAAACTAACCAAACAACCTGACTTGCGGACTTGACTTCATATAGCGCCGGTGCATAATAAGCTGGTTTCTCTGAGGCGGCTTTTGTGTAGCGCTGATAAATTTCGGAGATTTACGTTACACTACATAGACCTGTAATTCCTATCACCAGTGTAGCCCGTTGTGTTAATTATACTTTACGCGCAGTTTGCTAACCTAATGGCGGTTACGATGGAGCAGCCATTTTGTAATCACGTCACAGAAATTTGTCCAATTAAAATACATTTAGTGTCGGCAAACAATGGCAGACCATTACTGGTAAGGTAAGGTCGACGTCAACGGCCCTGTCAGCCACAAGATGTCGTTACATACTGGATACTAAGGGTGCACCAAATATTCATTTATATTTACGAAGATCATTTCAGCACTGACCTACTTAGCAATATATGTGGGCCTAAATGCGTGCTCCAAGGAGCCTCTATGTGTGAGAATCCCCGGTTCGCGTCTCGATCGTGGCTTATTTCAGACATTTAAATCTCGGGCTGGTACATGGGGACCTTAAATGGCGTCGCTCCCATTCAAACAGGCAGCCGTGATGAAGGATCTCACTCGATAAATTCATTGCAGAATGCACAGGGTCGAGGTCATACGGTCGCTTTCTAAACTTATACCTTTACATGTACATTTACAGTTAGCAGGAATGAATTATAAACGGCAGTTTATGTTCGGCCTTGAGAGTTTCAGGACCGCTCAGTGAGCTAGAGCCTCAGCAGCAGCAGCAGGCATCTTCAAATTCAAAAACGCGGATCTCATCTTCAGCCAGTTTGCTGGCAAAATAATTACTGCGTATACCCCGTATTAGTGCGTTCCCCATCGGTCCGGAGATAGCGCGTCACGCACCGGTTGCAATAAACCCGCCATAAAATAATTCTCAGACGCTTACTCCGGGATGCATACGAGAAAGTCAATCGCACTGGGTGCTATAAGTGCACTTTTAATACCCATCGCTTTTGATAACATTAGGCGTGTCATTAAAATATATTAAGTCAGGATCGTAATCGTATTCTCGAAAGCTCTACTACGCCCAAAGAAAGCTGTGTTGCGGGAACCAGCTGATTCAAATGCGGCAAGTCAAAGGCAGACAAGTAAGGTCAGGTTTGGTTGCAGGTCAAAGGTCCAAAGGTCAGGCATTCAGACAATCAGAAGGCTGGTGTTTAGAATTGGAGCAGCGAGAGAGGGAAGAGGAAGAAGAAGAATCAGGTGGGATTTGTGGAGAAGGAATGTCTTCAGTATGAACCGAAAAATCTGCACAGAGATTGCAAGAAGTGCAGTCTTGGTAAGTTGGTAGGATGGGTAAGGTAGTGGCCGTAACCAGTGGCGGCTCTAGGCTTTCCTAACCGGGGGAGCCACAGGGAACCAAAGGAACCGAAGGAGACCAGGTGGGTGCTTGGGTTTCCCGAAAACTGAGAATACTTTAAAATGCTTTTGCCTGGAGTCACAAGTTGAACATAGATCTTATAGGGAGCTGCGTGATTTCTTTATCTACTACCTCAAGTTAAAGCACAAGAATTGAAAACCCAATCACTTTATTTAAAACATATATAACACAAACAAAGTCAATGCCTAAACTTAGCCTAATGAAGTGCAAGTTTATGATTGTCGTGCCTCGACGATTCAAACTTGTAGCAAAACGTCCATATTAATCGATTCTGCACAAACAAATAAAATTGGTAGTATAGCTTTACTGGTTAACTGAATATTAGGCATAGTGCTTATTAGATACTTATGTTTTAATTCATTTCAGAGCAGAAAAGCTTCGCTTACAAACCCGATATTACGGGTAATGACTACGATTTACAATGACTACGTTTAATAGTTTGTACATTTCATAAAAAACATTTTTTTAAAGTTCAAAACAGTAAGCAATGTCTAACATTATAGCCATACTGGTTGCAATAGAACCTGCATAGCCTACTATAACAAACGGCTCACTTTGGAGAATT
Organism: Norana najaformis; assembly: GCA_964023275.1. NCBI lineage: Eukaryota > Metazoa > Annelida > Clitellata > Crassiclitellata > Hormogastridae > Norana > Norana najaformis. The sequence continues at coordinate 6,760,637 of OZ029929.1, forward strand.
TCAAGGCTGGGGTCATCAGGATAACTTTGGTACAAACATGCAAAAGGACTTGAATTTAGTCATCATTTAAGAAAATGTATGTTTCGAAGTCAATGATTGTATGCCAATCATAATAACCAGTAGGCATGAATGATCAGATAATTGTCTGTCTACTTCCGAAATGATACAAGCAACAGCCGATTAGCAGCAACATCCTGAGTATTTACACCAGCGCCTCTAAACGACCATGAATATTGTGGGAAGCAGTGGCGGCTCCAGGTTTGCTTTCATGGGGGGGGGGCAAGAGCATTTCCAGAGGGGCGCCACATTCTGGCAGTCCACCATGCACGGGTCTGGTCTGAGGGGCGCCAGCATATAACCAAGAGGGGTCCGGGGGCCAACCGTCCCTCACGTCCATAACTAAATCTGCCACTGATGGAAACCAACTACACGACACACCCACCTAGTGTCACTGAGGAGCTGGGATAATTCACTCTGTGCATCAGCCCATTTCTTATGCATAATAACGATCTTGAAGTAAACTATTAAACCTTTCAAGTACTGTAAAAAAACTCTTTTTATTTCTTAAAAAGATTTGCCTGAATCAATCGAAATAAAATTCAGCTCATATGCAAAACAATGAAAGTAAATGGCTAATGGAGCTGTCTGCCTTACTAGCTGTTGGACATGTTTACATCGCTAGTTACACTTTCACCGTTATTAACCTTACCTGATAAACATAAGCTGATGTCTAACCCGTACCACTGCAAGGTGTCTATAATACGCCCTGACAGGAACTGCGCATCCAATTCGTTGCAAGTTTGAAATCTAGATAGCACTCACTAACTTTGTTGTTGGCAGACATCATATAACAAAACACAGCTGTTCCTAGTGGCTAACATCTTTTGTTTCATCGACAACAATAGAAAAAACCAAACATTATTTCTTCACCTCTTCTATTATTGCTCTGCCAGTATATCCAGGGCCCTCCTGTCTCTGTAGAGCCGTCACTGGCCGTAATACTGACAATATAAGTCAGGATGCGGTAATACTGGCCAAATCTTTGTGATCTTATTCGGCCTCCACACTCCAGTATCTCATACCGTCCTCTACGTTCTCTAGGTCGTCTGGATCTATTTGTTCCTCGTGTTAAGTCCTCCCTTGCGCAAAAAGGGCTTTTACTGTTGTTGGCCCATTTCTATAGAATGGACTTCCGCTATCATTTCGTGCAAGGGTCACGGTTGGTGATAGAGCTCAGTCAGCTCGTTATTTTAATACATTCTTATTTCCCCAGGGTTCTCATGCTGGAAGCGCCTCTGAGTAGTTTGTTCTGTAAGAAGTGCTATATATATATATATATATATATATATATATATATATATATATAATTATCAAATACCATACAATACAATTAAATTGGTTAGTTTTATGTGCGCATGCGTGTCTCTGTTGCAACCGAAGAACCTCCGTCGTCATCATTTTTTAATTAAATTATCGGGTGATGTTGCCTCACTCCCGGCCACTGCCAGTTTTACTGGGTGCCAATCCAGCTTAGGTCACCATGCATAGACCATACCAGCCGGAGATGGAAACCTCTGAAGTATAGCCATGATTGGTATTCGAATAGGTATTCCTCTTACACAGAGGCGTCTTGCTGTCACCATCGGTGCCAGTTAGTGGTAAGAACTGGAAGCGATTGTATTCATAAACTTCATACCATATTGTCCATCCTTCATTTGATGTTAGTATTTATTTTGTGAGTGTTCATGTTTTTCATGGTCTAAAGTCTTTTATGGTTCCGATAAATAATGATTATTGTGCCGTTTGTGACAGTTATATTGTCCGATAATGTATATACGTACGTTCAAGTAAATCGCTCTACCACGTCGTACTGAATCTTACCGTATCATGTGCGATTTTACTGTTTTGGTTAACGGGGCACTGATGAAATCCAGAAGCCAAAGGTGCTTGCGTCATTCACCAGACTCCAGGGTCATTTGGTTAACCCCTAGTTATGATGACTCCAGTATCCTACTGTCAGAAGTCATAAATAAATGCGTAAATAAAAATATAGAGCTAGAAAGGTGTCTTACAGATACACGCATACATGCATGCATGAATTCATACATACGTACAAACATACATACACACACGTACGTACATGCATGCTTGAATTCATACATATATATAAACATACATACATACACACATACATACACCTGTGGCGTTCCACAAGGCTCAGTGTTGGGTCCCCTCCTCTTCTTATTATACACGGCCGATGTGGAGAGAATTATACAAGCGCATGGACTCCTTCACCACTGCTATGCGGATGATACACAGCTTTACTTCTTCTGTGAGCCATCAGAAACCGCTGAGCTGAAACAGAGAGTGATGCTGTGTATCGAGCGCATTTCAGAGTGGATGGCGTCCAACCGCCTCAGACTTAATTCATCAAAGTCTGACTTTCTATGGTGCACCACCCTCCGACGTCGCCATCTACTCGACGACAGTACCTTTGCCCTCGGTGATGCCGAAGTTCGACCAGCTGACACCATTCGCAACCTTGGGGTCCGCTTTGACAGCTGCATGACCATGTCGGCCCATGTGAATCAACTTGTACGAGGTTGCTTCTATCAGTTGCGTCGCATCAAATCGATCCGCAGATTCATTCCCACCTCAACCGCTGTCACTCTGGTCAACAGTTTCATCGTCTCCAGGGTTGATTACTGCAATAGCCTGCTGGCAGGTCTGCCGACTTGTCAGCTAGAGCGGATACAGTCAGTGCTAAACTCTGCTGCCCGCCTCATCTATGGTCGGACACCATTCAATCACGTCACTGATCTGCTGCGCGACAACCTGCACTGGTTGCGTATTCCTCAGCGGATCACCTACAAACTGTGCCTAATTACATACAAGGCTCTTAATGGTCTTCTACCAGACTATATATCCGACTTCTGTATTCGAACAGCCGACAATCAGAACACATATCAGCTACGGTCCTCATCGAGGAATCAACTGCATGTCCCGCTTTCTTCCACGAAGTTCGGCGAACGTTCCTTCACTGTCGCCGGACCCACTGCGTGGAACAGTCTTCCTGAGAATGTGACGAATGCCCCATCGCTGGACACATTCAAGTCACGACTCAAGACACATCTTTTTAGGATATCTTATGACTGCAGTTGATTTTGAACCCTTGTACAGCGCCCTTTTCTTCGGCCTCGGCTGTGCTACGGCGCTATATAAATTGTCTTATTATTATTATTATTATTATACATACATATACACACGTACATACACGCAAGTATGCATGCATAAATAAATAAAACAAGTGAATTATTGCACCTGCTTGTTTCTTGAGACGCCATAGAAGTTAGTACATTACGATCATTGGTCATCCCCGACCGACGACTTGATCAAATATGCGCCTGCATGGGATATCCGGTCGGTGAGCATATAATCTTGTGTTGCAAGCGCTTCATTCGGTTCAACATTATTCTCCCTCCTGAGGCGATAATCTGCATCAGTGGCGTGTATCCCTTCTGAACACCAGAGGGTATATATCATCTTCTGAAAACCTGTGGAGCTTATTTATTTATAATCGAAGTCATCAACGATCAAAGTCGTCATCCGAAGTCCTGTCGACTTCGGATGACGACTTTTATCGCTGATGACATTTGCGTGTTTGTTGTCTATGTCATTAAATTTTGGATGATTTTTTCAGTCTTCTGGACTTGGGGCCAATTCTTTGATCTCTTTTCTTCGCAATTTCGAATGATCTTTCTTGGTCAAAATGCAGCATCGTTGACGATCTTTTCCCCGTCATCTGCTACGCATTTACACTTCGTCGATAGTATTGTTGCTGTTTTATTTAGCGACATAGCTAATTTAAATTTGAAAACATTCTCAAATATTGGGAAAACATTACCATGGATGTCCTCGCCATAAATATTGGGGACATATCCGTCTGCCTCACAGGGATCGAAGTCTAAATGTTGTTTATCAACTGTCCATCGCGGTTGAGCTTAAACTGGCCAGTCTCCTAGGCGTCTCCCTCAGAGAGTACAATGAAAACTGATCATTCTTTTAGAACTTGAACAGCGTCTTTCAGAGGTACTTGAGGATGCTATGGAACTCCTCAAACAAGACATATGTATACATGTATAATTATAATCTACATCTAAATTCAAGGAAATATACAACTAAAATCTCTATTTAAACGAAAAACGACCGACTCTACTACAGCAATTGTAAAGCAACCTCCTCTTCGCCCACCGGTGCTCCTGTTGGTTATATGCCGGCGCCCCTCAGACCTGACCTGTGAATGGTGGACTGCCAGAATGTGGCGCCCCTCTAGAAATGCTCTCTCCCCTGTACGCAAGCAACGCTGGATCCGCCACTGTTCCTGATCGTCCTTCTGGTCTCTCATGCTAGTCTTCGCCTAGGCGTCGTTGTCGTCATCGTCGTTATATCCGTCATCGACTTCTTCATTATTCCTTCATCACGTTTATCATCGCTACCTCGTGATTATTATAATGCTAATACATTAATAATTGACGCCGGATGTCTTAAGCTGACGGATGATTTAAAAGTTTAATAGGCCAATAACATTGATTAGTCAGACTAATAGCCATTTCCAAGTCCTTGTGATAAACCGCATCAAGTCGTGTCTTCTCATACATCGGACTAGCGGCGTAGCTGGCAGAGGGTCCTGGTTTCTGGCCACCCTACGAGGCCGAGGCCACCGCTCGTGGGGTTCCTGTGGACTCGATGACGAGTTTATTCATTTGATCAGCACATCTGTTCTTTTAGGCGTACCCCACTCAGATCGGTGGCTCTGCACAGTAGACGGATGCACCAAGGCCCCCGTAGGGGAGCTTACGACGTTCCTCAGATCCCCTTCTCGTTAGGGACTTCACTCCTTAGCTCCCCCTAAATTATCACCCAGTTTCTGTACCCCATTATACAAATCGCCTCAGGCGCTGCATCGGACCATCTCCTGTAGCAATTTTCCACCCAATTACACCGTATTATATGCGTTGTGCCTCAGCTCATTGTGTTGTTTCTTTTCAATTGTAGCCGCTTCTATTAGATAGCCATACACGCAATGTTGTTGAGGGCTTCATGAAAGACCAATACAACTGTCCTCATATGTGCATCTAGATGAGTATTTGTACGTGTTTTATTTTTAAAATACATGATTTGTATGCATGTATAATTTGTGTGTGAATGTTGTCGTTTACTGTACACAACGAATTGTCGGTACACGTGTCCCGCATAACAAATAAGATCTTGTCCACGACCTTGGGCTTCGTCCATTGCCGGCTCAAGAGCAGAAACGCAGGCTGGAAATGAGCACATCTGCTACGTTTCACTATGGGAGTCCGAACACGGGAACCTTAAATGGCGTGGCGCCCCAAACGGGCAGCGATGGTGAAGGATCTCACCCGACGAATTCATTGAAAAATGAGCAAGGTCGAGACCATAAGGTCGCTATGGAAAAACTATACATTTACATTTACGGGACAATGGAGAGTTACTTTACCGTGTTTATGTAAAAATCATGGGAAGTGATGTAACTTTCCACTGAAGGGCAGGCGTCAGCAGCAGCAGCCGAAGAGCTGGACAAACTTCCATCGCGAGTCTCATGGCTTGACAACCAGTGATTGTCAATTTCACATGTCAAACCGAAATTTGAATCCTTATAAGTTTCTGTTTAGACCAAATGCAGTAATTATATGACACATATGACTGCGTTCCTATTGTATCCTGTTAGTTGAATCAGAGGTGAGCTTGCAGCTGTATTGTTCAGCATCTGCATATAGATACACATATTCTGTTTTATTACATATGTATATACCATATACATACATACCTATACATATGTATATGCTATATACATACATATCTATTACATATGTATATACTATATACGCAGTGGCGGATCCAGGAGTGCTTGCGTGGGGGACAAGGGCATTTCTAAAGGGGTGACACATTGTGGCAGTCAACAAGGGTTGGGTCTGAGGGTCATATAATCATATAAATCAGCCACTGTATATACGTATATCTTTGTTATATTTCATGCATTGTTACATGAATGAACCCAGATGTAGTGTGATTTTAACCCGAGCGTGACATGAAGAGTGACTGGTTGAACAATCATCTTGCAACGTGAACTGTAAGATCGCCTCTGCACGTGTATGAGGTATTGCAAAGGCGCTATATTAATTGTCTAGATAACTAACTTACCGCACGTTATTAACGTTGAACAAGTCCTCACAGCATATGTGTCTGCGCCATCGATTGATGCTTGGTCAGTATACGGAGGTGCAATATAAATCTCACATAATAACAACTTATTTTTATAATGAACGGGAGCTTTTTATAGTCTAGTGGTTGGCGGGCGGGACCGTCAGCACAAATGTCACGGGTGCAAATCCACTAGGACATGAAGAAACTTCAAAAACATTTGTTCCATTAGCGCCCACTGGCGACCTCAGTTATAAATGAGGACACCCACTGGGAGATCGAGCAGCAAGGAAGAGGACTAGCCTTGTGCCATCATATGCCGAGGTTAAGAAAGAAAGGTCGTTAGCACTTCATGCTTATGGCTGCCTCACAAAGTTAGCTTCAGGAAATGCTCTTCTCCTATAAGTGAAAACGGTGTAAATGTATTAGAGTAATGTAATTTGCTGCAGTGTAATGTAAGAAGCTTCTCAAAATCGGTTATGTAAATGCTTACATAAATGCTTACGCCAGTGGGCGCTAATGGAACAAATTTTTTTGAAGTTTCTTCATGTCCTAGTCTATGTTAAAAGGTATGCGATGCTCAAATCCCTGCACTTACAGATACGTCGGCATGGAAGCCAGTGGAGAGTTCAGAAAAAAACTAGGACGAATATTTGGATAAGGGTTTCGGAAATAGAGCTCAGACCTCATATTCATAAACGCTGAAGAGACTGCAATCAAAATACGTCATTAGATACAGTAGTATATCTACTCTATTGCGTGTGAGGATGCCGGTTCGCATACCGACAGTGGCTATATTTCAAAGATTTTAATCTCGGACTAGCTCGGTCCGTACACGGGAACCTTAAATACTTCATGAAATATGCCAATCTATAAACAACCATTATATGAGTATCAATATGCATGTGTGTTTATGTAATGTATACTATATATTAATAATAGTGTAATATATTTAATGGCGTGGCGTCCATTCAGAGGGGCAGCGGTGTTGACGTCTCTCGCCCGATTAATTCACTGAAAAATGAGCCACACGGTCGCTATAGAGAAACTTGTAATAAAATATACTACTACTAAATATTATTAATATTATTAATTATTAATACATAAATTACTTCATACTCATGTATTCATGCCAAGTGATAAGAATTTGGTGGTTCTTTATAGATTGGCATATTTCATGAAGCAAAATGAAATATTGTACATGCAGAAGTCTACCATAACATGAGAATTATTGTACGTAAGACGTTATAAATAATTACTTTATAACTTACTGTTAAAACATATAATTATATCGTAATCTAAACTCGAGATATATACAGCACCCAAAGAAAGCTAACTCGTGGGAACCAGCTCATTCACAGGCACTCAGTCAAAACAAAATCGATAGGCAGGAAGGGTCAGACAAAGTTTTTGAAGTTTCTCTTGGGATGTCCGTAAGAAAGTTGTTTGGTTTGGGTCAAAGTCAGACAGGCAGACAGGCAGACAGGCAGACAGGCAGACAGGCAGACAGGCAGTCAGACGGCTACGGTGGATGTTGAAAATTGGAGCGGTAAGATAGATACAGAGAAGAGGAGGAATCAGGATAGGATTCGTGGAAGAGGAGTGTTTTCAATTTTGAGAGAAAGACCTACGCAGAGATTGCAAGGGGTTAAGTGTTGATGATTCACATAAATATCGTAAATCTAGTGGGAGTTTATTCCAGAGGCGGTGGAGCAGCCATGTTTATGGAGCGATTTCCATATTTTAAGGAAGAAATGTCGGAAGGGTGGAGAAGTGTTAGGGCGAAAAGGAGCCGGTTGAGTGGAGTGGTTGGGCTGTAAACAACTGACGAAGATAGGGGGCGGGCGGGAAGATTGAAGTGTGTTGCAGGTAAATTATAGGAATTTGTACTCTATTCGTTCAGGTATATTAAGCCAGGAACATAGAACACAGCTACATAGGTAGGCCATGTGTTTAGACACACACTGATAGATTGAGCAGCAAAGCAATGTGTCATCATATGCCGAGGCTAAGAAAGAAATGTCGCTAGCACTTCATGCTCATGCTGCCTCACAAAGGTAACTTCAGGAAATGCTCTTCTTCGTCTATAAGTGAAAACGGTGTAAAATATTTTAGCGTAATGTAACTTAATGCAGTGTTAATACACACACATGTAATAAGATAAGACCTGCATATATGAGATATTATGTGGATAAATCCAATGTTCACCTCCTTTCTGTTTATGTCCGAAGCTTTTATTTCTTCATCATACAACACGAAACTCATCTGAAGACAACACATCAACAGCACATCAACCACGCATCATCTGAAGACAACACAATCGTGGTGCGCAGAGGGACCCATAATAATAAGGGAAAGATAAAATGATGGGCTGGGGAAAGGCGAGCCATGGTTTCAGACGAAGAGGCCTGTAGAGGAATATAGGAACTAAGGCCTGCAAAACAGAAACACAGCGAGACAAACAGACAGATAGACAGACAAACAAGCAGACACAGACAGACAGATAGACAGACACAGATACACACAGACAGAGGGAAGAGAATGATAGATGGTTGGATGCCTGCATGCATAGATGCAAAGGATGCATGGATGTGCGAATGGGTGGGGATGGGTAGATGGGTGGTTGGATGGATGGATGGATGGATGGATGGAGGGATGGATGGATGAATGGATGAATGGATGGATGGATAGAAGGGTGGGTGGGTGGGAGGGTGGATGGATGAATGGATGGATGGATGGATGGACGGATGGACGGATGGATGGGTGGGTGGGTGGAGGCATGCATGCTTACGTGCATGGACATACGGACTACAGATTGAGAGATATGAGAGACATACACAGGCAGATGTGTGTATATGTACATATATATATATATACATATATATATAGACAGGGAGAAAGAGAGTGAAAGGGGCAAATCGTAGACATGCATGTATAGATATATATGTATATATATATATAGGTCAATTAACTGTTGGCACAGACTTAAATGTGTTTGGGCCGTTGAAGTTAATTGAGGCCGCTTGGTGCGCGCGTATCGCCCATGCAATGCATGTGCTGCTGTAATGTTGGAGCCTGGATGGTATGATGGTGATGCTAGGAGCGAAGACCGGGCGCCAATGCACATGCAATGTGCGAGGCCCAATGCGGAAGACGTACACCAGGCTCTGTTTGGGGCTGATGCTGGTGAGGTTGGATGCTATGGCGGCAGCGCTTGACGGATGCCACGGACAGACATCCTTAGAGGAAATGGATACAAGTGATCTCAGGTGAAGCTTTGGTCATCGGTTAGGTCCTCTCGCTTGGTGCGTTATAAGTACATCGTTTGATATGTAATATAATATATACGCTTAAACTCAGTAAGAGACTGTCTTAGTAAGAGACTGATCGATAGACAGACGGACAGACGAGTAGACAGGCAGGCAGGCAGACAGACCGACAGAGACACAAACAAACAACCACAAAGGAATAGACCGAGAGACAAAGCAAGAGAGACACGGACTATTTACTGTATAAAAACTTAATAATGATAATGATGATGATGATAATAATAATAACAACAACAACAACAACAATAATAATAATAATAATAATAATAATAATAATAATAATAATAATAATAATAATGATATATAGAGAGCAGGATAACGGCTGAGGCCGAAAAAAGGCCGCTGTACATGTACAGTTATATACTCTACATATAGAAAAGTATACTCGAGGCATTTGAAATGCGGAGGAGACAAATGAACTGGATTGGACACATACTGCGTGGAAATTCTCGCCTGAAGACAGTGATTAACGGAAGAATTGAGGGAAATAAAGCTCCAGAAAGACCAAGGAATCTGCTGTTGGACTTGAACGATGGATAAAGAAAGAAGACGAGACTACACAGAAGTTAAGGAAAGGGCACAGAACAGAGAAGAGTGGCGTCGTTGGATTCTTGGACCTGCCTAAAGGCAGAACACAGAAGAAGAAAAGCAGGCAGGCAGAGAGACAGAAGCAAAATAGAAGAGATAGAGATTGTGATAGACACGGATGTAGAGATAGAGACAGAGACATAGAGACAGAGACACACAGAAAGAGAAAGAGTAAAGCATGTTATGAGTGTGAAGAGATAGAGGAAGCGTTTATAAGTCACCCGTAGTAAGAAAACGAATAAATGCACAAAGATCGTCTAAACACAGTACAACTGACGTCTCAGAACTGCGCAGAATTGTAAAACTAAACAGGCCAAAGGGTAGAATTTCCTAGGAAAGTCTGTAAGAAAAACCGGTAAGTCACTACTGCCTCGCAGTTGTACTCGTTTGCAGAGAAAAAACGATTGGCTTTTGTCGAGAAAGCCGCAGTAATGAATAACGAAGAACGACAGACGGGTCTGAGTGATTGAGCGACTGACTGAATCAACTGAATCTTTGGCTGGCTCAATGCTCACTGAAAGCCATCAGTCTGTTTTTTGGTTTCCCAGAATGGGAAATAAGGAAACAGGTTACTCGAATTACTTGCCCTTAATTAGCCGTTAGATTTGATTGGACTGGACTGGCTGATTGATTTCTATTGTTTTCCGGGTAATTTGTCACTTAGTTTCTCTTCATTTGTTCTTTATTTTCTCTTAACTTTCTTCAACATCAGTGATTTTCTCTATTGCTTCTTCCTCTGTCTTGCGTTCGTGGTCTGTCTGTTTGTCTGGGTGTCTTCTCTTAATTTTCTCCACTCTGTATCTCTTTCTCTTGTCTCTTTCCTACTTGTCTGTCGGCTTGTCTGTCTGCTTGTTTGTCTGTGTGTATCCCACTTTCTGTAAATTTATCTCTGTATCTCTTTCTCTTCCCTCTTACCTACTTGTCTGTCTGCTTGTTTGTCTCTCTGCTGGTCTGTGTTGTCTGTCTTAGTGCCTGTCGGTCTTTCCTTCTCTGATTCTCTCTTCACCTTAGCTCTATCTTTCATTCTCTGCCCTCTCGTCTGTCTGTGTGCCTCTCTGTCTTTCTTTCTCTCTTTTTCTCTGTCTCTCTTTGTCTGTCTGTCTTTGTCTCTATCTCTCTGATTTATTTCGCTGACTTTATGTCACCTATATCTCTTTTTCTTTCTTCTCGCCTCTAATCTGTGTCTGTGTCGGCCTGTCTGTTTGTCTGCCTTTTAATCTGTGTCTTCCTTTAGTCGACTGGTCTCTCTCTCTCTCTCTCTCTCTCTCTCTCTCTCTCTCTCTCTCTCTCTTATGCTTTGTATGCGTTGTTCAGATTCTTTAAAATATTCCATTTGCACTATCTGTCCTTTGAGACCCGGATTAGATCTAATTAGCGATTAAACAGCGAGGTTAAATCGATGGGATATCTGCTATAAGCCAAGAATACAATGGAGGAAACCTCAAGGGAGATATCGTACACTCTTTATCACAGACACAAGAAAGCAAGCGCCGGAGAGCCGCTCTGGTAGTCAGTAATGTCTCTAATTCCGTTTCCTGTACTACGCGAATAGCTACACCTCACTTGTTGTTCTCAATTCATATCTGCCTCACCGGATTTGTGTTTGTCTAAGTCCCTGTGAATAAGCTGGTGGAACGACTCAGCTTTATTGGACGCTAAAAAATCTGGAGATTATGATTACGATTATTTTTCTGTTTTTTTAAATCTATATTGATGTTGATCTTGAGTCTTCTTGCCAGTTCATCTTACCTGTTCATCTCACCTATTCACTTCACCTGTTCATTTCACCTGTTCATTTCACCTGTTCATCTCACCTGTTCATCTCACCTGTTCATCTCACTATTAAGTTTACTTGTTGATTTTAGCTGAATGTCTTATCGGTTCGTCTTACCTGCATATCTTACATGTGTCCGATTGCTGGAAACCGTTTCAACCTGCGTACCTTCCAATCTCAGAACCAAGGTACTATACTGCATGTGTTTTTCAGTGCGTGTATTAGATGAACCGTAACCTTTTCTTACACAAGCACCACATGTGCCTTTTGCTAGTCTAACACATCTCTCATAGTTTCCTTCCCAATTGCTTGCATGTAGCCTAAATGTCTTCATACATACATGAATACATACATATATAAGTGCTTTCCCGGGTTTTCATGACATCTACTGTATTTGCCACTCATTGAAGTAAAATCGGAAGTTTATTGGGGTGGAAATCGAAAACTCTCCCCCAATCAATTACGACTTTGCTTGTACTTTGGCAGACTCTCAAATACTTATCATGGGACGTTTTTTCCACAACATCCATGACAGAAAGGATGCGAGCCTGCAGGTGAAAACTACTTGCAGTACAAGAACGCTGTCAAACGCATGACACAAATTACCTGGAACGCATTTCGTAGAAAAGACAACATTCCAGTCTCCTGAAATCCATTCGTCCTTCAAGATTTGATGGCAGTTGTGGCTTACGTAAACACTCTTGTAAGAGTGAACGCTAGATAACAAAGGTTCAGAATCTTTGCAACTATTCAAAGATAGACTACTAAGTATATCTGGGATGAAAATACAGTTGACCGATTATAGTGTTTCAAGATCTATATTCATAGACAAAAAACATTGAGCAAATATATGTCAACTTCTGTGTTGAATGGATTCCCACGTAAGATTCAACTGATAGGCACTTGATGGAGTATATAACAGAACATCTTCCACGGAATTCCAGACAACTCAAGCATCAAGCACTTTACAGGAATTGCGAGTTTAAAAAATCTAAAGAAGAATGTCCAAAGGTAAGCTAAAGAAAATGCTGCCGTCATCGCTGTCGAGTAGATTTCTACGTAAAATATTCAACTGTCAAACTATGGATATCGGGAATAGATAGTAGAATATCTTACTCGTAATTACAGACAGTTCAGTTACATCAAACGCTTTACAGAAATCACGAAATAAACTCTTCTTGTTCAGAATCTCCGGCATCGTGTATCTTTAGCCGATCGGACCTGACTAAAGAACGATGTTGGGCCAAATCCTTATTAGGTCGTTGCTCCTGTTTCTCTGTTTTCTTCTGGGACCAGCGAACTTCGCCCAAATGTTCTCGCATTCACGGACCCAGAGATCTTCGACAGCCACGAGGATCAATCTCACCCTGGGATTCCTACCTTCTCTGACTAACAAAGGCTACAGCAAATACTTCGTCGGTGCCTTCAAGTATGCACTGGACCATATCAACGAGCAGCAGCGCTACCCGTTCCGCCTCAACTACCACCTACACGACAGCAGGGCCGACTCAGCCGAGTCGATACGTGGAATGACGAACCAGTACTTCAACGGAACCGTGGCCTTCATCGGACCGCAGGATGCTTGCGCTATAGAAGCCCGGATAGCAGCAGCCTGGAATCTGCCGATGATTGCGTTTGTATGTTTTTATTGTATACTTCTTAGAGGCTGTATATAAATGTTTGGATTAATGGATGCATGAATACATATTATGCATACATACGTACATACATGCATTCATACCATACTTGCATACCTACATAGCTACAAACCTACATACACACATATATACATACATAAACACGGTCGACGGTCTTTTGAAGTATCAATCAATCGGGCTTTGAACCGTCGACTTGCCCGATTCGTACCGTAGCGTTAACTAGAGCGAAGACACAAAGTCTTTGATTTTTGTAATTATATTTAAACGAACGGTTCAATCACAACTTGAATTGTCAGTTTCTAAACACACGATTCAGCCAACAATGCATGTGGGCTTATAACGGGGAGATTATGGGTTCGAGCCTCCCCTGAGGCGGTGTCTGTATGGGCACCTTGAGCAAGTCATTCACTCACTACTGCTCAGCGCCATCGATTGATGCTCAGTCATTAGATAGTGGCGCTTAATAAATGCAGAAATATTGATCATGCATGCATTTACAAATATTCAATGATGTCACTGTCAGTGTTTATGTATTGATAATAGAGACAGACAGGCAGGGATAGAAGTAGAAGTAGGCAAAGATTGGGAAAATGAGACAGGGAGGGATGAAGAAGGAGACAACGGAAGAGAAGAGGACAAATACGTCAAAATTACAGGAGAATCAGATTGATTCTGTGATCTCCTTGCCGTATAATCCTGAAAGCCTCGTGTTTTCCAGGTTGTTAGGCTAAGGTTTCGAATGTCGGATAAAGTACCGGCAAATTGAAGTGTCTCCTCCCTGACCTAGATCCACATCGGAAGAACACGGCAACAGAACAGAGACGAGAGACAGAGACAGAGAGACAAAGGCAGACTGAGACAAGACAAGACGGGCATTGGGTTCGAATCCAGCATCCGCTGTAATCCGCGACTTAACCAGACTTACAGGGGAATGAAATCTGAATTTCCGTCGTCTGCGATTATGTTGTCGATCAATGTCGTTTCCAATGAAGACATTTGCGGTCTTTGTCGGCTTCCGCTCTTTATGACGGCGAGTGTTTATGATCCAATCTAGATATTTCAATGTGATGTTGTTACAGTGCGCTATATATCAGTTGCATATTCAAACCTTAATAAGGCCTACTGTCTGTATAGCAGTGTATGCGCTTAAAATTTAGATCAAAGAGGATCTTTTTAGAAACAGACTTACCCTGCATTTACCTAATGCTGCTTTTGATCCTGTTTATCGTGCAATTTCACTTATCTTGTCACATCTACTTAGATAATTGGATAGCCAAGTGTGCAGAGTTTCTGAGAGTCCGTGAAAGGCGCTATGTTAAGTGCCTAGATGCGCATCTGTAGCTAGACCGACAGGCAGCATAAAGCTGATAAGCAATACGGACAAGAGAAAATTTGCTCTTGATCACCAAGCAGTATGATTTGGTACCGGCTAACTGGGAAGTAAAACGACAAATCGTGGGATGCATTGACCCGTGTCCATCCAGGACCTTGGATTTCATTCACTACTGGCCCAAGGGCAGAACAGCGGGAAAGGAGCGCCTTTCCAACGTTCCATTATGAAATCCTGGAGCTTCACTTTAGTTGAACGTGAGAACCCTTGACTTTTATTCAGAAGCGAGAATTCAGTTTTCGAATAGTTCGGAGGAAACTTAATGAATTCCAATCAGGACTACACGTCTAGAAAACCCATGCAAACAGTTGTATGGCGGGAACCGAAATGAAACTGTCGAACGATAGATAAGGTTTATCAGCATACAGATAGTATAGTCAAGTGAGCAATCAGCAAGCATGCATCAAGTAGATTCGTACACACTGCAGAGGGAAGTGGTACATTGGAGCTCAGGACAGCCGATGCTGAAGTGAGGTCGTTGGATGGTGACGAGAGGATATCGCTGGAGTTGAAGAGATGAAGAGGCAGCCGGGGAGCGTTTGCGCCGCGGGAAATGAAGAGGAGTCATGTGTACATAGGCGTTAGCAAAACATGATCTTCATCGTCAACTTCGCCTCTTTCAACATAGCATCTGGCTTATTGGCGTTGAAATTTACATCCCCGTTGTCGTAGTTGTCGTCAGCATCATGAGGCGACCTTAACCATCATCGTTGTGGCCGTCTTCATCATCGTATTCGTCGTCACCATTGCTGTCGTCATCAAGAAAAAAGACAAGAACATCATCATCATCATCAACAACATCATCATCATCAACAACAACAATAACAACAACAACATCCTTTGCATCTTCGTCTTCATAATGATTGACCCAGTGATTCCAAATTCTTTGTCTCTTTGTCCTAAAAGAGGGGGAGGCAGCACATTTGTTTACACCCATCTGTACAAACCATTCATGAGAAGCGCGAGGTCTGAAGGATCTCTCGGCTGAAGCACAGATCCACAACAATCCTTCAGCTTGACATCTTTTCAGTCTTGTAACTTGTTTCGGCACTCGTGTACAGACTCCGAAATGGATGGAAGGCTGAGTTGATCTGGATTATTGGTATTCTGTTGGAAGGATGGAGGGCTGAGTTGATCTAGTTTATTGGTATTCCAATGAAAAGATGGAGGGCTGAGTTGATCTAGCTTATTGGTATTCTATTGTTGATCTAGTTGATCTAGATAATTGGTATTCCACTGGAAGGATGGAGGGCTGGGTTGATCTAAATGACTGGTTTTCCACTGATGGTCACTAATCCATGTAAACTTATTAAATGGGCTCGTTTTTGCTTATTGACTGAATTGTGCTTGACAGCGCTGTATCCATAGCAACAAGCTTCAATACATGCACCTCTATGTCTGCTTCTGTCTGTCTCTTCGTGTCTTACTCTTTAGGTCTTTCTCCCTGTTCTTTCACTCTGTCTCCCTGTCTGTCTCTGTTCTTTCTATGTATGTCCCGTCTCCCTCTATTCGTTCGGTCGGCTTATCTCCATCGCTAGCCGAGGTTAGTGCTCGAGGCAATTAAAGTCCGAATTATCTTTTCAGGCGCACCCACAACTAAACATCGACTTTAAACAATAAGTGCAAACACCCAAATTAACTACGGTTTTGTAACTTCATATGCAATGTATATAAGAACAATTATATATACGCCACCCACAATGAATAGCCTACATATGCGCATAACATTATATATAAACCCCTAGCTAATGAAATTGACAGATAACACAGTTCCTTGCTTTAATGAACACATAAATTATTTTATATCCGGTTAAACTGTCAGGCTGACATACATACACATGTATGTATGTATGTATGTATATATATATATATATATATATATATATATATATATATATATATATATATATATATATATATATATATATATATATATATATATATAAGGTACTAATATATATATGTATATGAGGGAATATAATCTTCAGTATATTATATCGGTCGCTGGACCTGGATTTTGGAACTCCCTGCTCTCTTCTGTGCGTTCTGCTGAGTTCCTTTTACCATTTCGGTCTCAATCTCAACTTAAAACTCACCTCTTTATTCACCACAGGCTGCCTCTTGGTCTCAGTGCTCACCTTCTGGGTATTGACTGATTATGGGTTGGTTTTGGGGCGTCATCAGTTGATGCCTTGAGCATTAGGCACCGACAGTATAGAAACGCTAATTAATAATAATAATAATAATTTTTATTATTATTATTATTATGATGATGATGATGATGATGATGACGAAGACGATGTTGTTGTTGATGTTGATGATGATGATGATGATGACGATGATGATGATGATGATGATGATGATGATGATGATGATGATGATGATGATGATGATGATGATGATGATGATGATGACGATTTATATGTGGTTTACAAATCGTAGTATATTTCCATTAAAGCACAAAAGATGAATGTGTATGATTATAAATAGGAAGTTCAAAGTGTTTTTATATATTTCTGCATCCACTAATGCATGTAAGTGCCTTATACACTTATACGAAACATCATGCATGAGCGTAACAATATATATATACACACATGTTTATAATTATACTATTTTTAGGACCCAAGAGGCAAATTATTGACGCAGCTTAATTAGCCTAACTGCTAAGTCAACATTATGTTTACACTATACATTGATTTAAAGAAAAGGGACTATTTTTGTCGCGCAGCAATCCGACAAAGCCGACCAAGTGAAAGGGCTACGGTTATTCGCTTGCGTGGCGCCAAGCGAATGTTTGGCACTAATTCTGGCACTAATGAGTATTCGTGCAGAGCCAGCAACCTGCTGAACGGCTGGAACATTTACTCAAGCTGACTCACACATAGGCATCCACTTATACACCATGGTCGAAAAAAGAGAATAGTTGATTCTTTGGAATTAACGTGCTATTATAATTTCCGCTTTCGCACTCAACGACAACATGTCTACGTCTTAGTTTTGAACTATGAATGACGTAACTATTGTTTATTTATAAATAACTGCACTCACAACTGTCGGCTGATCAGATGCCCTCAGATTCTCGTTGCCTCGTGACTTTATAAGTGTTACAAATTCTTTTTAAAGTATAAATGATAATTATAGCAATAATAATAATATTATGTAATCACATTAATAATAATATTATGTAATATAATAATAATAGTAGATTTTTTATACTTGTTGCTTTGTCATTGTTGACATACGCTGTAACCTAACGGACGGCCCGAAGCATTTGGACCTTTGGGCCGTTTTCAGTATGGCTTACGAATCCTATGAGAAAAACAGGGCATTGTGTATGTCGATCATTCTGAGAATAATAAATAAATGAATCAGTTCTAGCCATCCCAGAATTTGTTCAGTCTCCGGAGAATTTTTAATTCCTGAGGGATCATATTTACCTTTGGTAAAAATAATAGTAGTTGTAATAGCAGCATCAGCAGTAGTAGTAGTATAAGTTACTGTATAACCCAGTCCAATTTTATTACTCCACTGCATATTTTATTTGTACACGTACATTACTGTATAACTGATCTTTTTATTAGTAATCATCTAATTGATTCGTTTATTTATTATTCTCAGAATGATCGGTATACACAATGCCCTGTTTTTCTCGTGGGATTCGTAAGGCAGACAGTTTATATGGCTGGGTGTTACATAGCAGCTGAGGAAAACAGACCGCAGCTGTAAATTTCCCTCACTTTTTCTTCTCTACTTCCGTACATAGATCTGTAGGTCTTAGTCCTGACTGGCCAGCTGCAGTCCTGTTCCCCTTTGTAGGCGAACCATTCCAAACACAGAAGGTCATGATGACCTGCAACAAAAAACGTCAGAAATGAGATATCCCCGTTTTGGAAGCGAAATATAATTCCAACACGAAGACTCGCCAACAGTAAAAGTCCAAACTGCCAGAATGATGAAGCAACTTCACGTTTAGATAATATAATCCGTCAAAATGATATGAAGGAAGCCGACGACCGACATGGACTGGGTTATAAGGCGGGAGCAGATTGCTCCCCGTTCCTCCCCGTTGCCAGACTGGATTTTTTTCGTCTTGCAAAACATTATCTTTTTCATCCGTACTGTTATTCTTCGAAACACCAAACCAAAACTAAACTATCGGTTTTGTTTTCACCGAACGTTTGCAGTTTTCCGTATCTGACAATTTCTAAGAGCTGACGCATGTGCTGCAATTTGAGCAGTTTCCTCATTGGTCTCTCTGCCGTTGCTGAATTTCTAAACCCACCACAGCACACCAGCCTTTATTCTGCGAGGATGACACGGAACTGCTGTCGTCATTCATTTAGCGCCAGTTTGTCTGTCGACCTTTGCAATTCGTGTTATTCTTTATACGAAGTGAAGCTCGTATCTGCAAATGCTCTTTCATATTAAGCCGCAGTGCTGTATAAATTGATTAGATTAGATTGTATCACGCAGTTTGATTACTGCAGTAGATTCGAGGCAAAGTATTGTAACGTGACGTGACGAGATGTGATGCAATGTAGCCTAATTTAAAGAAATGCAATGTTATGTAGTGTAATGTTGGAATAGGTTATGTATAGCACGTTGAAAATACTAAAGCTAACTTATTGATGTAATTTATATAAGTAAGTAAGCAAGTATATTCTTTATTAACCAAAAGCTAATCGCACATCGGTTTACAAATATTTAAGAACACAAGAAAAACTTAATATGCTTACAACATCCTAATAAGAAAACGTTTACGTGTTAAATTACCAGCGGAAGGAATAATACGATTATGGGTGTGGGGCCGTAGGGAATAACTGAGGGTTTTAACTGGCGAGAGTAGCTGTTGTAAGACATGGTTTGGGATGTTCAAGCGTTGTTCATAAACGTATTTGTGCGTTTCCTATATTTTTATGAAGTCACCATCTGACCACAAGACATCAGTTGGTGATGCTAAGCAATTGTGGATAGGACTTAGGCACTGCTCCACCTGACTCGCTCAAGAAACATTTGCAACTTATCTTAAGATCCACTTTCCTATACCTGTTAGATGGCTATTTTCCTAAAAGGCACTACATAAATAATCAGGTATACGTATACATATAGGGCCTATACATAAATATATACATACATACAGACATACATAAATGCATTCAAGTCATACGTACGTACATACGTATGCACAGTGACGGTGTTAGAAGAGACTCACAGGAACATAATCAAAAGACAAGCTCTCGGCCAGTTTGTTATCCCTCGTGGCATAGTGTGAGGTCCCCAAAATGCGCTAAATAAATAGACAAATATTGTAAAAACGTGCATATGACATGAGCATTATCTGTGGTCTGCTTTTCTCTGGAGTGTTGCCGTTTCCACTACGAGCAAACAGCGGTCTCCACTCTGATCTCGTCTCCATCTCGTCTCCATGTCGTATGTAACCTAAAGTTCAGTGGACGCAAGTCAGCCTCCATCGTTCTTTTTCATGTGTGGCGAGGTCGTCCGACAGGTCTCTTTCAACCTCTTGGGGGCTGGAAATCATCGCTTGCAAGGCCTGGCATGGTCCTGGTCGCCTTCGCAGCGCGTGATGTGTCCATAAAGTGGCCAGGGTTTGGAAGATACACCTATGACACGCTATGTTTAATTGCGATGTAATGTTTGGCAGAGCAACATGCGAGAAATGACTTACTGAATGATTGCGTCCGTCTTCGGCTACGTTCACACCTCTGTCCATTTACACCCGGAATAGTAAGCTCACCAATTTGTACCCATTTTCGGCCTTTGCACTTATGCTCGTTTATCTTACTTATTTCGGTCGTCTGTGCGGGTGTCTTTTTCTGTCTTTCTCTATCTCCGTCTCGCTATGTCTATCACGTGTATCTATCCGCATCTTTCTCATCTTTTTCTCGCTGTCTATCTATATATCTGCCTGTCTCTCTCTGTGTCTAGCCCTACCTGTCTCAATCTCTGTCTCTGTCTCTCTGTCTCTGCCTGTCTCTGTCTATCGTTACCTCTGCCTGTCTCTATATCTAGCCCTACCTATCTCTGTCTCTATCTCTGTCTTTGTCTCTTTATATCTGCCTGTATATGTCTGTATGTCTAGCCCTATCTATCGCTATCTCTATCTGTCTTTATCTATCTTTATACCTACCTGTATCTGTCTGTCTATGTTGAACCCCCTCTATCTCTGTCTACATCTGTCTGTTTCTGTCTGTCTTTATCTGCATCTGTACGTCATTATCACTCTGGTAGTATCTTTGTATCTCTGTCCTCATCACCCACTCTGCCTTTCTCATTCAGTGTCTCCCCTGTCTGCTTATTCCTCTGCTGACGTTTCCGACAGATAAGTTTCAATTTCCCTCGCAATGCTCGTTCCCTATTTGCTCATGAAAATCCTACGGCCAGGAGTCAGCAGTCTACCGAATGAAGCTTTGAAAAATATGGCCTAGAGGAATTGTGGGGAGCAGTGGCCGAGTGGTCATAGCGTTAGGCTTGTAACGCGGACAGTACGGGTTCGAGCCTCCTCCTCTGAAAGGTTACTATGCAGGGACCTTGACCAAGTCCTTCACGCAAAATTTGCTGAGCGCTATACTGCGTAATGCTTTGTCATTAGAAAGTGGCGCTTAATAAATACAGAAATAATAAATAATAATAAATTTCAAGTAGAGAATCCGCCGCAGTCTTTGCTCATAGCCGCTTCGCTTTGCTGAAATCTCTCAGCTGTCGTCAATCAGTGATAACAAACTGAAGAGATGTTCAGCACAGCGCTACCGAAATGCTAATAGTGATATAACATGACAGGATGTTACGTTACTTGGCCTAAACGCTAATAAGTTGTACTGCCTTAAAGGATGTAACGCTAATCGATATAAATATCATTTTCTGATAATGCCTGACAGGATGTGTAGCTCTGTAGCTGTGTAGCAGCGCTATATGTTGGCCTGGTTAGCTCACTGGCTAAAGCGTTTGTGAAGGCGCTTCTGTGCGTGATGATGCCAGTTCGCATACCGATAGTGGCTATATTTCAGATTTGAATCTCGGGCTAGGACGGTCCGTACGCGGGAACCTTAAATGGCGTGGCGCCCATTCAAACAGGCAGCGGTGGTGAAGGATCTCACCCGATAAATTCATTGTAAAATGAGTAAGATCGAAGCCATACGGTCGCTAAATAAAACCGTGTACATTTGCATTTTGCATTTATTCAGTTGTCGATAGCAATAAGACAAGAATGGTTGGAACTAAAGGCGCTTCCCATCTTGCTGGGCCAACTCAGTTTCATGCGGTTCCTATGGTACCTGAATAAAACTTGGGTAGCATATAGGTAATGTCCTGGCCAGCAGAATGTGGTTTCAGTTGTATAGTGTTCGGTTGGCAATTCGTCAGCAAGCTGTGCCCCTTCATTATGCATCCGAGAGAGAACTCCTCCATTTACATCCCTCCATCATTACTCGCAGTCCTCCGTCACTCTTCGTTACGTACATCCTTACTTTAGGGACATCACACGTGACCTCTTAGATAAGACGGTGACTGTTTGGTGTCTTGAGTCATCACTGGTGACATAGCAAAGGGTCGTGGGCTTGTGGAGAGCAGTGATGGGCAAAATACTTTTGAAAAGTAGTTAGAATTTTTAGAATGGTCGGCCGTATTTAAAATACTTCAAGAGTATTCGATATACTATCTCAAATGACCTTTACAAGTATTTACCCATCACTACAGGAGACCTCCTTAGGAAAGGTTCAGTAAAAGGAAACCCCTTAATCTTGTTCCAGCTACATTCTGCATGCTAGCTCGCCCACTGGGATTCCAAACTGACTTTTAACAAACAGCCAATCATTTCCAGGTATTTTAAGGAACGAATCCCAGCAACGTAGCGCATATGAATTGATTTTAATTTATTTGCGATTCTGAGCAGTTTGGAACATATAATTTCACTTTAATCTACGATAGAAAGTGGGAACTAACTGGACTCAGTGGTTTTGTCTTCTGTTTTAGTCACTCGTCTGTGTAAATCTGCAGATCATATTAATATTGAAGCACAAGTCCAGAGTTCAGAGCAATTCCTGCCATACCAGTGTTTACTGCTGCTATCATGAAAATTGTCATACTCGTTAACAAGTCTCAGTAAATAACATTAAGCTTGTTGACCCATAGGTTGTAAGAGCATGGTTTGGTATTATGTCAAGACCAAAGCAGAGTGAAAACATTTGAAATGTAACATAATAGATTCAGAATCCAGTAAACGTACACGGTTTTCTTCAGCGACCGTATTGCCACGACCCTGCTCATTTTTCAGTGAATTGATCGGGTGAGATCCTTCACAATCGCTGCCCGTTTGATGGGCGTCACGCCATTTAAGGTCCTCGTGTACGGACCGTGCTGGCCAGAAGTTAAAATCTTTGAAATACATGATCGGTATGCGAATCGGTATCCTCACGCACAGAGGCGCCTTGACGTACGCTTTAACCGATGTAGCTAACGAGGCCAGTGAGCGTCTTGGACCATTATTTCTCTCTGCATACATCTCTATTACGGAAACAACACGAACTAGAACTTAGTCAGGGCGAGCAAACGAAGAAAACACTGATTATAAATAGGATGTAGGTTAATGAATCAGCTTAATTAACACATTAGTTTGACACCGTTGTATAATTGCGCATTGTCCCGGTTAGTAGGAGAGTCACGCACATCTGCAGCTGGTCGTAGTTGGTTGGTTTGCCTGACAATAGTGACTATAATATGATTGTAATTGTAATTGTAATTTGAAATTTGTATAGCGCCTCTTCAAGATAAACTCATCAGAGGCGCTCTCTGCGCTAACGATGTTAAATGTCATTAAAAACGGAACATTCGTCCACAAGTAAACATTGGTCAGAAAACTAGAAGAGTCACCAGTGGCAGGCAATATGATGCTGCTCATTGTAAGCGGACTTGGGCAAGAGAAGTACGGTGTTGTATTCTCTTGTATGGTATAATTTGTAAAAAAAAGCCAATGAATGAATTAAGAACTCGATTAATTTAAATAAGTGTAGATGCCATTTAAAAAATTATTTTGCAATATTCGGTCATTTACATATTATATGTTGAAGCCAGCTCGTTTGAGGGGAAATTCTGTTCAGGGACTTAAGCCTCTTAGTCCTATAAATGGCGCCGTTAGGGCAATGTCTTAATGGATTTGCTAATTTAGCCAATAATAAAGCCAGGATGCAGAATTGTAATTGTAATTGTAATTTGAGATTTATAAAGCGCCTCTTAGAGGATAAACTCAACAGAGGTGCTTCCGACCCGAAAAAGTAAAATCACTGTTGAACAGTACAGTCTTCAGGCGCCTGCGGAACACTGAGAGGGGGAGAGAAAGGAGCTCAAGTCGCAATTCTGAAGGGAGACGATTCCAGCAAGTGGGACCAACGTAGGCAAAGCTTCTCGACTGGGCTGCAGTCAGCTGGCTGCAAGGACTGTGCTTTTGCAACAGTCAGTAAGAGTGTTGTCTAAAAAAAGAAAGACAAGGCAGGACATAAAACTGCGGGTTAAGAAATGTAAAGAACAAGAATGCAGTCCAGCATTTTTGGCGTCTCTTACATCTTGGGTGAACAAAGGCGAGAAGATATAAAAGAACGGCCGAAAGAGACGGAGAGAGACGGAGAAGGACAGGAACACTGAGAGAAAGAACCACAGAGATACAAAAATTTATATATGTATACATATATCTTGCTATCATTGTATATATAGATACTGTATGTGTTGCATTTACATAAATAAAAATAGAGTGACTCAAAGAAATACATAGATAGAGAGATAGAGATACAGTTTGAGAGTTAAACAGAAACAATACAGAGAGACAATGATGTTGATAGAAATAAGGACAGCGACAGCTATATATATATATATTGAGAGAGAAAGAGATAGAGATAGAGATAGATAGCTAGAGAGAGAGAGAGAGAGAGAGAGAGAGAGAGAGAGAGAGAGAGAGAGAGAGAGAGAGAGATGAACTCGGGACATAGATTGATAACCGTCAATTCTTAATCAAAGGATTCCCATTTTAGTCCACATATATCTCGATGACATCTGGTGTCCTTCCAATTCTTCCCTTTATAGATTAATTTTTCTCTGCCGCATTTACATCCTCCACAATATCCCACTTCCAACATTCTCTCCCACTTATGTCAAGGCAGACTAATGGTTGCTAATAGGGTTAGATTGCTCAAAGCCATGAAAATAAATTGCCTAATAATAAGCCACAGCTAGTAAGGTGGGAACCAGTATATTGGAAAATATATTGACCAGCACGTAAGTCCACTGGTCCACTGAGTTAGGCCTAAGACTACCTCCAAATCCACCAATGACCAGTAGTGGCCCATCCTAATCGTTTCCAATCTCTTGATTTCTTCAGCGCCCATCGTAATCGTAAACTCGTGATTTCTATAGCGCCTAAAGAAAGCTGTCTCGGGAACCAGCTTCTTAACAGCCACTCAGTCAAAGCAGAATCGATAGGCAGGTAAGGTCAGATTCGGTCAGGTCAAGATTCAAAGGTCAGGTAGGCAGACAGTCTGACGGTTAGGGTGGAAAGTGTGCTGAATTCCAGCGGCGAGAAAGGAAAGAGGACGAAGAGAAATCAGGATAAGATTGTGGAAAAGGAGTATTTCACTTTTGAGTAGAGGTTGCAAGACGTGCAGCGCTGGTGAGTTAAGATAAATATCGTAATCCGGTTGGGATTTAATCCAGAGGGATGGAGCAGCTATGGCTTTGGAGCGAATCTCAATGTTTAAGGAAGGAGTGACGGCAGGGTCGGAAAAGTGCTGTGGCGGAAGAGGAGCGGGTTTAACGGAGTGGTTGGATTGTAAATAACTGAAGCAGATGAGAGGGTTGGGAAGATTGGAGTGCGTTGTCACTTAGTGATAGGACTTTGTGTGTACTCTGTTTTAAGCTGGTCAAGTTATTTGAGAGCAGGAATGACAGGTCAACAGACAGACGGCTACGGGGTCTGGATGCAGAGGAAGGTACGGTGGGGAACAGCTTTCTCTTTGAAATCAGTAATGCGTCTGGCTTAAGTTGACTGTGCAGTGCAACGAGACAAATATTGGTCATGCATGCGCCTGAAGTGCTCATAAGCGGACATCTAAATGGGCGGTAGATAAATCTTCTGTCGACTTACATTAGATTGCTTTGCGTTGCAGCTTACGTTACGTTTTATTAATCGCATTCCGTTCTTGTCTATTGCATTATTTTGCGCTACATTTTAGTCCACAGTCCTTTCTAATGAAAATCACCATTTTCATAACTCGCTCTTCCATACCCTACCTCCGCTTGCATCCCACCATCTTCTTTGGCAGCCGCCTCACTCCTTTCGTCCGTCAGCTCTTCTCACTGTCTGCATCACTCCGGCCCATCCATCTGTACCCGCATCTTTCCAGTCCTCTGCACAAGGCGTATCTATCTGCCCAGAATATTTATGCTTCAGTTTATCGGTTGAATCAGATCAACTGGCCACTTCTTCTTCCGGGTTCGCTATCGGCCAAAGTTTAGAGCATCAGTCAACAAGTTTCTTACGGAATAATCGGATTCTATCTGATATGTGTTGTTCAGTTTAATACCACTATTCACTGTCCTATTTTATTTCTGATCTGATCTGATCAAATATAATGTAGCCTGGTTGTTATTGCCGTTGTCTCTGCCTTTGCTACTTCTTCTGCCTCTTATTCGGTCTTTTTATTGCATCTTCTTGAACTTCCACTGCGGCCTCTGTGTCTCTGCTTTTGCCTCTGTCTCTTCTTCTTTCTCTAGTTTTGTCTCAGTCTCTGCTTCTGCCTCCTTCTTCCACTGTCTAAGTCCTTACCCTCCGCCTTATCTCTTCTTTTGTGTCGGCCTATCTCTGCTTCTTTCTGTTCCTTTGCATCTTCCTCTGCCTTTATATCTTCTTCTTCTTCATCTTCCTTGGCCTCTGTATCTACTTCTTCCTCTTCCTCTGCTGTTGTCTCTTCTTCTTTCTCTTCCTCCGCCTCTTTTTCAGCCTCTATCTCTTCTTCATCTTATTCCTCGTCCTATATCTCTGTTTCTTCCTCTTCTTCTTCCTCAGTCTCTATCCCTCCCCATCAACATGACCTCACCCTTGTGTTCGTCTGCCTCCGCTTTTGTCTCTGTACCCGTCCCCTCTTTGCCTGTCTATCCATCTCTTATCTGCTGCTGAAGCAGCGCTGCGATGCCACACTTGAGATGAAGCTTTGCCACCCATTATCTTGACATCGCCTTCCTTCGCAACCGTTAGAACCCCGACCAGCAGCCCAGCCACCTACTCATCCACGCCGATCGAGGGTGAAGGGAGGAAAGAACGAAGGGGTAGAGGGTTTTTGATCGTATGTAGATATCGCCGAAAGCGCCGCCAAGCGAAAAGTGACAGTTCGAATGGCAGGAAAAGCAATGACGAAGCTCGACTCGAGTGAAACGTCATCGATGGCAAACATGTGCAGAGGAAATGCGAGACGGACTCGACTGAACAAGGGATGGACTGAACAGACGAACGAACCAATTAATAAATATGCAAATGAATGAACGAACGAATTAACAAATACACGAATGAATGAACGAATGAGTAAAGAAATGAATGAATGAATGAACAAACTAAGCAATGAATGAATGAATGAACAAACGAATGAACGAACGAACGAATGAATGAATAAATGAAACAAGTGAATGAACAAACAGACGTATTAACAAATAAGTGATTGAACGAAGAAACGAACGAATGAAAAAACGACGGAATGATCGAAAGAACGAATGATCGAATGAAAAAACGAACGAAGGGAGAACAATTGATTTAAGGAATGGTGGAACGAGAGAACAAACTAACAAACGAAAAAATTGAATTTTTTTAGCATTCATAGATTATTAAAGAACAGAGCGAATGAATGAAAGCTCGGATTCTGGATAAGCGAATAATACCGCCGACCGCGTTTGTTTATCAGCACTTGAAATGGAAATTATTCCACCACCTGTTAAGACCTGGATTACCGGAGCCTCGAATATTCGCATGGCGCTACATAATCAAGTCGACGCTTTTACGTCCAACCGGATAGAATCTAAATCAGAGGCTTTCGACGCCCACATCCATCGCGCAAAGTAGTTCATCTGAGGTGGTGATTCGGCCGCTAAAGAAGGCGGATTGATACGTTTTCTGAGAAGCACACTCCACTGACGTCAGCAGCTTTCCCTGCAGGGAGAACGTTATATACAAACCGACCTCTAGATGTCGGCATGAGCCGCCATGAAACGATTTCCGGATTGCCCCAATACTTCCGGAAATTGTGGCGCCACCTATGGTCACAGGTGACGCGTTGACAGCGCCTTCTGGCGCTACCCTAGAGGCAAGATATGGCAACAGCGATATCCGATATCAGGCAGTTATTGCCACTCGGATTATTCTATCCGCGGTCCTTCGGGGTACGAGACCCGGATCTGACTTAACGAAGTCTGGAAATGCGACGGCCTTTCATCTGTGTTGCGTTTTAGTCTCATATGAAACTGGCATTTCGGTGTCTAGCTAAGCAACCTCTTCGGAGAGGTCGTTCTGTGGTTGGTGCCACCTCTGCGCCTAAGCCGAAAGCTGTGGCAATCCCAGTAACACCCCTATGAACAAAATAGGCTTAGCTGATGGAGGTGCGCTAAGAGGAAACAACTTCTTTGATGGTCGAATGTTAATAGATCGACTGATTAGTTAGTTGGATTGATATCCACTTGATAAACAGATCGATTGATTTGAAATTTATTGAGCGATTGATTGATCTGACTAACTGGTTAGCGGAATATTGTTTAATTCATTGATTGACACGTCCATCCATCAATTCATCCATCCATCAACCAATTCATCTTTCCATCCATCCATCCATGCATCCCTCCATGCCTCTCTTCATCCGTCCATCCGTCCATTCCCATTCCTTCCTTCATCCGTACAGCCCTCCATCCCTCTCTTCCTTCATCCATCCATCCATCAATCCATCCCTTACTCACTCCCTTTCTCCAGGGAAGTATGGAGGGATCCATCAATCAATCCATTCATCAGCCATCCCTCCATACTTCCTTCCCTTCTTCAATCAGTCCGGATGGATGGATGGAAGAAGGAGGGAGGGAAGTATGGAGGGATCCATCAATCCATCAATCCAATCATTTGCTCACTAATTATTGATTTGGTTGATTTGGTAACGCGATGAATGCACACTGATTGTCAGTTGATTTAACCGACTGAATGACCGACTCATCTGACTAATCGTCTGATTGCATTCTACTCGGCAGTCGTGTCGTGAGTCGGCGACCTCGGACCGCAAGACGTTTCCAACCTTCGTCCGGACGATTCCGTCGACTTCGAAGGTATCCAAGTCCATCATATCGCTGATGAAGAACTTCTCGTGGACGAGCTACACGGCAATTGTAGGCAACACGTCCAACTGGCGAGAGGCAGCGGCCACCCTGGCCTCCCTGGCGGTAGCCAACTCCATCATCAGCCAGGTTGAGTACTACTCCGAGCCTTACATACCAGTTGACTACATGCCAAAGCTCGTCGACAAGACTTACAAGAAAGCCAGAAGTGAGTAACTGTCCGCCAATGTTTTGGCACCACGTGGCAGGGCAGTTCAAAGAGATTCTTATCGTTGCTTATATCAGAAAAATATCAGAATGAAGTAAACTTCTAGGGAAAAACTCCTCTGTAAACTTGGGTTCAGCTTACTCACAGGCGCTCAGTCAATACCAAATAGATAGACAAAAAGGATTCGGTTATCGTTATCGTTATGGACGAGGCATCAATCGATGGTGGTCTTGTCTTGTCTTCAACCGTCCTCGAGCTGAGGATTGGCTGCACCACGGACAGTGTTGTGCCATCTGCTTCTGTCTCTTGTACTAACTGGTTGGACGATAATTCAGTCCACGCCTTGATGTTGTCTGTCCACGTCATATTGGGTCTCCCCCCAGCTCGAGATTCAGGAATTGTGCCTTGGGTTATATCTTTTTCTAAGCAGTCTCCACTCTTTCGTAGCCCATGCCCAAAATATGAAAACTTCCTCAGCTTGATTATTCCAAGCAGACTCCTCTCAACTCCTGCCGTCTCTAGAACCCAATCGTTTGTCTTCTTGGCAGCCACGGTACTTTAAGAATCCGCCGCAGACCCTTAATTTCAAATGCACTGATTCTTGCCCCTTCATCTTTCTTTATGCTCCAATGGTCAGCTTTTTTATAGCCATGCTGTGCCAATGATACACATGAGCTTTCAGAAGTCGTATTTTTGTTGCATGCAATATGCCGTGTCTGTTCCAATCATTCTTTAATGCATACATACGATGGTTGCCTTTAAGCAAAACCGCACTCGGAAATTATAATCCTTTGGAATGAACTAGACCCATGGCTCCAGAGATCTAAAAATTGGCTACAAAGGACATATATATCAGTAATATATACATCAAGTCTATTATTAATTCATCAATGAGGTCCACGTCGCACTAAGTATTAAATTTTCCTCAAAAGCGCAGGCAAGCAATTGGAAACGAATTCCCATTTCGATAGGATGTGAGTTGTTTTGACGTATACGGCACAACAGTGACCATCTTTTCTTTCCAAGTGCTACTCAATAATTCGGCTAAATCAATGTAAACATCTAGACTTGAGCACGAAGTCTTCCATAAGTTCTCAGATCGTGTCACTTCTGTTGACATCAGAAATTCTTAGCCGGTTGAAATTCATGCCGGGATAAACCGAAGACGCTACAAAGCGGAAGCAATTTGTGACTCTATGCTATTGAACTACGGACTGACTTATCAACCGAGGTATTTCATAATCATTTCTGGGTCATCTATGCTGGCAGAAGAGACAGGACATCGCGGCTGTAATTGCACCATTTATCATGACATCTTCCGTCTCCTGCTGTAATTTTGCCACCGATAGAAAATCACGGATGTCGTCGGCTGTAGGGCCTACAATAAGCCTACCTGTGGAGCAGTTGAAACAGCGAAACGTACATATAAAAACGATGCCAAAGTTTGTTTGATCGTCTAAACAGCCAGGGTAAATGTCAGACGAGTGGGAGGACGGGTAATTGGACCTGTGGGGCAGCAAAGGAGTTCTAGGACGAAGACGTTCCCAACTCCGAACACTTTTGGCACAACATGATGAGGCGATATTTTAAAGTACTGTTTAGCATTGGTAACAAAATTTGAGAGAAAACAATATTCTGATAAATTGAAAATAGAAGCCCAAACAGTCGCCAAAAAACATGTACTGGTGTAGTCATAAATAGGATAAAATATGATTTTGACGAATGATGCAAACGGCATCGACAGAAACGAATTTACGCGTCCAGGTCACGTGACCCAATCGCAGTATGTTTCCGAAATGTTTTCGACCTGGCCTGAATTGTATTCACACCAGATCAGAGGCAGGGGCAGAAGGAGAGGTAAGATCACAGGCACAGACAATTTGAGGGATCAGTGGCAGGAACAGAGACGAAAACAGAAAACTAGAGACATACATACATATATACATACATACACACACAGTAGTAGTAGTTCTAATGTTTAACGACATCTTATGGCATCAAAAACCGTTGACGTCGCCCTCCTCCTTTCTCCAGGCTTGGGACTGGCACCACCTGGGTACGGCTGTGGCGGAGTTACATACATACATACATACATACATACATACATACATAGTAGTAGTTCCAATGTTTAACGACATCTTATGGCATCAAAAGCCGTTGACGTCGCCCTCCTCCTTTCTCCAGGCTTGGGACTGGCACCACCTGGGTACGGCGGTGGCGGAGTTACATGCATACAAACATACATACATACATGCACACATATATACATACATTCGTATATATGTACATACGTGTGGAGAGTTAGAGGAAAACACTCAGAAAACTGAGTAAGAGATAGACATGCAGATATAAAGGAACATATAATTATTGAATTATTGAATAAACACGCGTTTAGTGCACAGGACTAACAATGCAGAGAGAGAGAGAGACAGTCAGACAGACAGACAGAAAGAGAAACAGAGACAGAGAGAATGAGAGAGAGAAAACACTATAGACAAAAGCACAGACAAACAGCCATCAGGAGATACAGGCCGTAAGATATTCAGTAAGACAGGCCTACGTTCATCTTCTTTCCTGTGGGTTGCGTTGAGATGGTTCTTGTAACGAAAACCTGGCCAACATCAATCATTCACATCATATACATAGCAAATGCTATGCTACAATTCGAGCTGCATGGCTGTGATATAGGAGATCTCTTCGTTTCCAAAGTAAACGAATTAAAAGTGTCAGACTCCTTGAAGCCGCTACATCTTCTAATCGCTCTCTTCTCATCCACTCAATCTTTCGACTCTTCTTCCATATGTCTAACTCGTCAGTTCTTTTTTAACCTACTATACGCTTTCCAATCCGCCTGTATACTCCACTGCTTTCGCTTCATACCATCTCTTCCAAAGCACCTTCGCGCTTCTACTTTTGCCGTTATTGCTCATTCGGGATTATTCGCCATTGAGCTATTGTAGCTTTATTCCTTTGTCGCTATTTTCCTCTTCTACTCTCTTGTCCTGTCCTGTCCTGTCATGTCCTCTCAACTCCTATCCTGTCCTGTCCTCTCCTCTCCTGTCCTCTCCTCTACTGTCCATTCCTATCCTCTCCTGTCCTCTCCTGTCCACTCCTCTCCTGTCCTGTCCTCTCCCCTCCTGTCCTCTCCTCTCCTGTCCATCCCTATCCTCTCCTGTCCTGTCCTCTCCTCTGCTCTATTCTACTCTACTCTACTTCTCTCTGCTCTCTAATCCCATTTTAATCCCGCTGTCATATGTAAGCCCCTGTTGTCTATTTCACGCATTTTACTCAACTTTCGTTTGCTGCAGTCTACGTCTTTCTCGGAGATCCTCACGCTCTGCTCGATTTCATTCGCTACATGCAGGCGAAAAATCTCAACAGCAAAGGCGAATACGTTGTCATTGCTGTCCAGGAAACACCATACGATCACAGGCAACGCAACAAGTACTTGAAAAAATGTAAGTACTTTCCGTTGTAGTGCCATTAACTGATCTGTAAGATAGCCATATTTCACTATGTCAATGACAAATAAATAATAAAAAATAATTAATAAAAATAAATCATATACGCATACATACATCATATACATACATCTATACATACATATGTACATTAATACATATATATGTACATTAATACATACATACAGATTACATTCGTACATATACACACAGATTACATATATATGCATACTTAAGTACATGAATATATACATACATATACATACAAACGTGCATACCCATATATATATGCATACACATATACATAAATACATACATACATATACATACATATGAATATACATATATATGTATGAACATAAATACATACAGATAAACATACATATATGCATAAATCCATACATGCTATACCTTGCTTGCCTTACTTTTTGCATTTGTGTACCACCTTCTTCCTTACTTTAGATCTATGTGTGTCACTTACGCGGACTTAAGATCACTACTCATTACTTACTAATTGAGTTTATAACAAGGTCATTTTTATGAATCGTTTTGAAGATACGGAGCCTAATTTGGTGTCTGAAATGGTGGACGCATTTAAGCCGGTACTGATGCTGGTGCCAAGGGAACCGAGCAACAGCGAGTACGAGATGTTCGTCGATAAGGCACGAAACTACTCCTACGAAGACCCGTTCAACGTTCCGAAGCCTCCGATAGAAAACGTCAAAGTACCGGTAAGGGACCATCGTGCGCTTCTGAGGGGAGATAACCCACCCTAACAGCTCCTTTCCCCCTTTTCTGTATGGTCTTCTCGCAACCGGACTTGGTGCTTGACATGGCATCTTTGGGCAACCCCACTGACTTGACGCAGCGCTCATGAATTAGCTGGTGCCCTGCGCTTCGCTTTTAAGTAACTCTTTAGACATTTCAAGTTTACAATTACGATTACGATGATGTATGATAAGGTAAGGTAGGTAGCTAGGTAACTTGTTTTATATTGCATTGTATTTTATCGCATAGTATTGTAATGTATTCTACTGTATGTATTATGCTGTGTTGCAATGTAAAGTGTTCTTCTGTAATGTATTGAAGCGTATGTCTGCTCTAGGTTCCAATCTATGCTGCCTATCTGTATGATGCAGTCAGTGTCTATGCTCGCGCCTTGAACGAAACTTTGGCTTTTAACATGGACATCCGAAACGGAAGTGGCCTCGTTAAAAGGATCACTAGAAGAACTTACGAAAGTCAGTAATTGCCAGCTTATAGTATAACAAAGGCCACATCATCATCTTTGTCCTTATCGTTATTTTGACTTTCTTCTTCGTAACGGTAATGATCGTCGTTGGCGTCACTCGTCACTGCCATTATCTCCATCGTCTTTGCCGTTGTCGTCATTGCCGTCATTGTCTTTGTCATTATCGTCACTTTTACCATATTTTTTTCATTATGAAGTCTTGATCGTCATTAATGTCACTGTTAATGTCGTTTTCGTCACTGTCTTTATCGTTAATGTCATCATTGTCGTGATCGTCTTTGCCGTCATTGTCAATATCGTAATTCTCACTGTCGTCATTGTAACTGACTGTATCGTTACCGTCGTCTTTGTCGTCATCGTCATTATCTTCAATGGAATTGTCATTATCGTCAGTCCGCCATTGTCGCTGTCGTCATCATCGTTCTTTTATCGTCACTGTCGTGATTTTGTGATTCTCTGCATTGTCATAAGCGCCACGATCGTTGTATTCATCATCACTGTCGTCATCCCGACTAACTAATGGAAGGCTAAAACAGCGACCGACTATGACA